>VURO01018282.1:32636-47567 GCA_015108175.1 Pelvicachromis taeniatus
AAGTTGATATCTAAAAAAAAAAAAAAAAAAAAAACTTTTTTGGACTTTAATTAGACAAAATACCTTAAAGATCTAAACTTAGGCTCATTTTTCACTGTTTTCAGACACTTTACAGACCAATGAATAACTAAAGTGATCCAAATGGATTTTAGTTTGACTTTGTAAGATTTTTTTCCACAGAGGAATGATGCAAAACTGTTTTTAATACATTTTAAACAAACTATCAAATATATTTGATAATCAAATGATCATCTTCAGCTCACAAACACATTCCTTCAAAGATCCCTGTGGTTTTTTCCCGTCCTTTTGAAGAATGAATAACTGCTTTTATGTTCTTTGTCAGTCATGAAAGTTCTATCTGCAAAGCCTTTTATTGTATTTTAAGATCACGTCTGTGTCTGGTTTGTGTGTCACTTGGGAGCAATATGTTAGAGGTTTGATTTAGATCAAGTGGTTGGTGGTCTGGTGTTTCTGGGAGAGGATGTGGGGAACTCACTGAGGTTTTCTGTGGATCTTCACCGGGAGAGGTGAGGTCTCCCTCTTGCTCGCCATATTCCTCCTCCTGTGATGCTGTTGGACATGCATCGAAGTCTGTGTGCCCTAGATCCTGCAGATACTGGAAAAGAGGAGAGTTCTGCAAAGAGAGAAAGAAGGAGACCGGTTAGGGGGGGGGCTCTGTTACATAAAACAGAGCCAGACGGATGAAGACTGGGAAAAAGAGAGGAAATGTGATGATTAGATTAATCAGCTGGATTCAGGATGAGCTGACACTCATTTTGATATTTTTTCCAGTTTGTCTTGCTGTGAATCTTTAGAAAAGGGAAAGGCAGAGACTTTCCTTCAGCTGAGTCTCCACCCTCTCTCCCATGCAGCTTACTTCTCTACTCTGAGAGGAGGTGAATCTGGAAATCATCTCACACAGATCTCAGCAGGCACCTAGTTCTTCTCTCCACAATTCCAAGCACAAGTTGTCATGTTATAATCCTGTCCTGTCACTGAGGTATTGCTGCCTGCTTTAAGAAAGCTCAGAAGCAAATCAGCCATGTAGTAAGCACAAAAATATCCCCTTGCTAAAATTTCCCCAAAAGATGTCTGACCCAGTCCTCCTCTTCTCTTCCTCCTCTGCTGCCCAGCTGCAGTTCAGATAAGCCAGCATAAAAACGCATATAGCACCAACCTGGGCAGACGGTTAAACAAATATTAACTGCCACTCACATGCATGATCACACGAAGTCCCAACTCATGTTGTCAGAATCCTGGATGTAGAGGTGTGTGTGTCATTTTTCAGAACCGACGCATTGGATGTAGTCATTCCCACCCCACCTCTTAGTAGTGATGAAACACCAACAAACAATGCGCACAACTAGCCCGGCTCAGCCCCTTCTCATGACCACCAAAGCTCCTTGGCAGGAACACGGTTAATCAGCCAGCCAAATATGTGGAAATGCTTTGGATTGGCAGTGCATGACAACGGGGCAAACGGCAGGACCGATAGCTAGCTCGGCTAGCGAACTGGGTTCGTAGCTCCTATATTTAGCCCAGAACTCGAGTGGTATGACAAAGCATCGGTTGCAAGTTTTGCTAACAAACAGCGGTGATAATGCGTACCTCAAACACCACATCTTCGTCAAACTCCTCAGTCATTGCTCTCCGCCATCAACACACAGCCCGTGTAGCATTCTGAACTTGTAGGCAACAGTAATCAGTTAGGAGCGGTGGCTGAGAAGTTAGTTGTTAGCTGGTTGCTAAAGCTCGCCTACAACTCCCATAATGCCCATTTGCCTCGCAAACGATCTTTCGCTCGATCCGATCTGGAGCGCCTCAGGTGGTCACGGGCGGTAGTGTGGTTGCCCATCCGTTAATGCAGGGAGCACAGGAGAGTGACGTTATCAAAAATTAGCGCGCAAAACAACGGAAGTTATCTTCAAAATAAAAAAGCTTCATGTTTTAACACTGTATAGTGCAAAGATTTTAAAGCTAGACAGCAGTAATTACGATATATATGAATATATATATATATTAATGAACTCATACGATTAAAGACAATGTGCTAACATATACGCTTTACTTCACGGTTTAATTTTTTTCAGACGTCTTCTTTAAAATGTAATTTATTTTGTAAACTAAGACCGGAAGTCTGTTGTTTGTTATGTCCAACTTTGGATTACACAGTTGGAGGAAAAGCACCGTGGCTGAAAACTTGGAAAAATGGGAAAAGTAGTAGGCGTTAAGACTTTATCCTCGCATCCGCTTTCGAAATAAGGAACCACAGCGATGGATCTGCATGTTTCACCCACGGAACGGGTTTCACGCTGACAATAATGTCGAAGGAGGAAAAAACGCTGATTTTCTCGCAATTCCATTGAAAGTAAATTTACTCATGGAGAGAGGAGCCAGTCGGGAGTCATGAGCACAGGTTTGTGTCGTGGGGGAGCTGAAAAAAATCTTCTTTGCAAGCGTCTGTTGTGGCAATAAAAGTAAATGTAATGTCCCTTAGTTTATTCGTGATCATTTTTCAGAAAGAAATGTGCAATTTTCACGCTGTAGCAGTCGGTAGCATCCACTCTATTTTTTACCCAGCCAGAGTTAATTACAGTTTTTCTTAATAACAGCTTCCAAAAAGACATAAAAGTGAACTGTTCCGACCACAGTTTGAGTGCTTTGTAAAAACTCAGTGAAAAACAGCAGTTTCTTTTTGTTATCTAAACCTCTGTTGCAGCTGGAGGGGGTTAAATCCTTTGTCTCAAAACATCTGTCCTGCTGTTCCTGAAACATGTCGGACTTAATATCAAACTGCAGCGCAAACCTCTCACGAAAAGCAGCTAACATGTCTCTGGATCGAAGTCTTTTCACTTTATTAGGGGGTTATAATTTTGAAACGTTTAAATAAAGATGCACGGCGTTGTCTTTTACAGCTAAACATAACACCAGAATCCGTTTAAAAACATGCGAATTGAAAGTTGCTTCTTTAATAAATACGGTTGCGTGTCTTCCAGGGTGTAGTTTATGACTTTATATACTGTTGTTGCATACGCTGACAGATTCGGCTAATAGGTAAAACATCAAGAAATAATAAGGTTGGAAGTTGTGGCTCCACACTCTCCTCACCAACACCGCCATCCATCGTGGGATTTTTCTTAAGTTTGGGTGAAGCACTTCGCAAAGTTTACGTTTACTAACATGAAGTGTGCGCCGAATTGAAGGGTGGCTCTCGGTGATCAGAAAAAAAACTTAAATCGCTATTTATTACTGGTTGTAATAATGGCGAATTAATGTTTTGCGATGTTTTTTGAATATACTTTAGTTGGAGCTAGGCTCTCAGCAGCAAGAGAGCGGTTTTTGATCGTTGGCCTTTTCGGAAACATCCGCTCGATGACTCGACTTCTCGTGGTGTCGGCCAGCCAACAGTTTGAACCAATAGAGCGGAAAATATGGCCTGCAATCCTAATTCACAGCTCTCTACTTTTTTTTTTTTTAACTAACAAATAGACTCTTTTTTTTCTATTTTAGCCTTTATTTAATCAGATTATTTCCTAATAGGATTAGGAATGCTAAGCAAGGATACTTTTTTTTTCAGGAATACAAACTGTCAGGAAGAAGAATAGGAAATGCTCTTGAGCACACAGGTCTATGAACAAATAAGAATCAGCTGTGACTTATTTAAGGACAAATTGGACCAACAAGAGATAATACAGTAAAAGCCAAGGTTATTATAGTGGACTGATACAACATTAAACAACAACACTGAACAGAAATATAAACTGAACTGATAAGAGAACTAAATAAAAGACTTTAAAAATGATCAGAAAATGCAAACTATGATAAGAAATCTGGTCCAACCATACCAAATCTGTCAGAAATTAAGCATATATGAATCAAATAATCTAGATTTGCTGCCACGTGCAAACATTGGATATGTTTGCACGTGGCAAACATATCCAATTGACTGACATTTTGTGTCAGTTCACACAAAATGGTGCAAAATAGATGAAAATGACTCATTTACTGTCTTCACCCTGTCAGTGACCTTGTGACCTGCTTGCAGCTGCCTGTGCTTACATTAGTGGAGGCGTGGCTTTTATAATTGTCTGACACTCCCTCTCTTTCTAACACACACAGGTGTAAAGAAGCCTCCATTAGCTCCCAAACCTAAACTCCCTGTCAGTACCAAACCTTCACCCCCACCCGTCGCACCCAAACCAGGACTCATTTCTCAGCCTTCGGCGGTCACCCAGTCCTCCCCTTCCACTCTCAAGAGGGCAAAACCGGCTGTCGCCCCCAAACCATGCATCCCAAAATCCTCCGCCGCCTATTCTCCCCCGCCGCCACCCAAGCCCACTGAACTGCTTATCCCATCTCAGGAACAGCAGGAGGCTTTAGATGATGGCCTCAATCTTCTCAACTCCAAAAACGGGATATTATCGGAGGCTAGCAAACGTGAATCGGATTACATCATTCCCACCTGCTCCTGTGGGCTCCGGGACTGCACACAGTGTAAGCCTCTGGAAAATGGGAGTACATCTGAGGCTGGGGGACATTTGCACAACGAGGTGTTAGCGAATGGCGTTTCCAAAGAGGGGTTCGTGGGGTCAAAGCCACGAGAGGGTGGAGAAAATCAAGAGGAGGGAATACCTGCAAATAAGCGTGAAGGTGTGCAAATTAGCAAAAAGCCCAGGGGTAAACCTCAGAGACAGAAACACCTTGATAGGGGACCGGTAAGCAAGGAGGTACAGAGGACTGAGGAGCAGGAAGTAACTTTAAAAAATCAGGAAAGCCCTGCTGCTGAGCCCGATGTGTCTAAAGTATTGACGGAGGCCCAAAACACACACCTGAAGTCAACCTGTGATGTCATAGGTGGCGTCATTGTCTTCTCAAGCGTTTCTCCTCTTGAGTCGCCTACAGAGTGCTCTGAAAGCAGCGACACTGTCAGCGGAGTGTCTCCTATCCGGTCACACCCTGATCTGCAGGTCCCCGCTGCTCCCAGCAAGCCTCTCCCAGTCCCTCAGCCTCGGAAACTTAAAAAGCCAGCCTTGGTGAGGCAGGATGGTCTGGAGGGTGGTGCTCAGGAGCAGTTTGTGGAGGAGCAGAAACAAAGGATTGAGATGAAGGAAGCTGAGGGGAAACTCGCTGCTCTGTCTCTCAGTACAGAGAGCGAGGAGCTCAAACCCGATGCGTGTGATGACCGTTCATCCCCAAAAGACTCAGGTTTAGGAGATGATGAGGCTGACGCGCCTGTCCCGCCTCCTCGGCAAACTTCTCTGTCACCTCATCTCCACAGGTCAGTCCGCATGAACCCCAATCTTAACAAAAACAACTCCCACTCCTTAGACCTGCTCTCACAGCCCCACTCTGTTAGCCACAGTAAAGAATGCGAGACGCACCGGGCTGAGGAAGATGAGGAGGACGGGTACGGTGACTTTGAGCGATACCCCATCAGTCATAGCCTCCCTAAACAGATCAAACTCAGCTGTCACCCTCCTCTGGCAAATGACAGGAAAGCCTTCTCCGCCGAGGAGGAACAGTCGCCGAGGGCGCCGCCAAGGAAACCGCAGAGACACAGCCTGCCCGCACCTCCTCCGCCCTCCATCTGCCCTCCTGCACCTCCACATGCTAACACCCCGATGAGGGAGCTGCCTGCTCCTCCTCACGAGAAAACAAGCTGGCGCTTCACGCGACCTTACGTGACCTTCTTCAGCCGACAGATGCCCACCAGGAGCAGCGTGCCGCCTAAGAGCCGAGCCCCGGTGCTGGGGGGCAAGCAGAGGGCGCAGTCTTTCTCTGCAGCTGACCTGGCAACCCGGGCCAACTCTCCAAAGAGGAGCCTCTCTTTCCGGAAGCTGCTGGAACTCCGGCTGTCAGTGAAGATGCTGCCAAAGCTGCTTGCCAAGGGAGGGCAGTCCCTGGACTGCACCAGCGTCGAGTCAAACCGGGGGAAGAGGAGCCTGGAGAGGCCCAGTAGCTGCATAGGGGAGGCTGATATTTGCGGGGAAGGCATAGAAGGATCGGCGGAGTACGAGAACGTCCCGCTGTATGAGGAAATCCCGGAGTACATGAATCTGCCGTTTCACAGTGCCAGGCTGGGCTGGCCTCATGACCCAGATGCAGCTGATGCAGACATCTACGAGGTGCAGGATCCATACCACAGATGTCAGGAACATGAGTATGAGAGGTACGCTGCTTTATTCATCAATTTTTTCACAGCTATTTGAAGTTCTGTTTGATAGAGAGTCAGGAAGGTGGGGGGCGAAGGATTCGGGGTGGTGACACAGTTTTTCTTTCTGTTTAATTCTTTTTCTCTTGTTCCTCAGTATACTGATTTTGTGTTGATAGTTAACCACTGCTCCCAATCTCAGCCTGCATGTTCTTTCAAAAGAGATTTTTAATCTCAAGAGTCAGATTTTCCTGGTTGACTGGAGTTTAGGGATCAAACTTGAGCCACTGCAGAGGACTCAGACTCAGTACACACTCTACCAAGTGAGCCTCATGACTGTATATTTCTGATTTTGGTCATTTTGGGGATTTATTTTGAAAGGATTATAGTAGGTTTGTCTTTAGCAGCTTAGCTCTTCTAGCCCTCAGGAGGCCTGGTTTTGAGCCTAAAACATAGAGGAAGAAAAGCTACTAATTTATCTTGTTATTCCTAATATTTTCACTATACCACTGTATATATTAAGATGAGAAAAACATTATTGTTTATAAGTCAAGTCAAGACAATAGAATGATATATACATACATATAGAGTTACGGTTAAGTTATCTTAAATTATTGACCAATGAAATCAGTACATGTATTGATTTCTTTGGTCGGTAATGTAAGGCCCCCAATGGTAATACAAACTGTGTCCTACTGGATTCATAACTTGGCTGTCAATCTAAATTTACCTGCAGGCTGACGGCAGCAGTTTTGAGATATTTAAACTCAAACTGCTGCCATCACAATATTTTGTTTATATTTTTTAAAAATATATATGTATTTTTACATAATACAGGAATGATTAACAACACCCACAAAGCATTTTAAATAAAACACAGTTTTCCATAAAATGTATCCGCTCTGATAAGCTTTCTGTATTCCTAATTCTTCAGCCTTTATTTAGCGGTGACTTGTACAAAAATCACATTGTGGATACAGATTTTGGTGAAGTTCCATGCATGACATGTGAAATAAACGCAAACAGAGAACATAGCATCTCATTCGCATGAGGATAGTGAAATTAACACAATATAGAGGAAAATCAAAATAATTGGGATTTAATATTAATCTTTTTTAAAACCATAGAGATGCTAATAATCGCGGTGTGTGTGATGATGATGTTCGTGAAAAATTTAATTCACACTAGCTCAGGAGGAGATAAGGAGGAAGAATTGTACATACATACACTGTCAGTATAGTAAGATATGTAGAGAAAATGTGCTAAAAATACTCTCACATACACCTTAACTCACGTGACCATTAATGACTTACATGATTACCAGGTGAGTTAACCATTCTCAGGATCTCCATAAGGACAAGCCCATAAGGGGTTAAATACCTAAGACTTTCCATTAGTTGTTTTAGGTCATGAACCTAAAAAATTTCAATTGTATTTACAGCTTTATAAAAACTTTATCAAGTCTTGTGATGTTTGGAAAATAAATTAGTTGTAATTGTACAAAAAGCATACAAAAAGTACAGTTATATATGATTAAATGTACATTATTTATGGGATGTCAATACTGAAATGGAAAATATCAACATTATTGTGACCCTCCAATTCAGGAATTTTCAAAGGATGGTGAGAGAACCTTTTCCTTAATATTATAACAAAAACATATCAAATGGAAATGAGAAAAATCAGGAGATATCACCTTGAAGTTTGAGGACTTCAAGGTGATATCTTGCAGTTTGAGGACTTCAAGATATCAAGATATAGAAGTGACCCTGGATCTAGAAGGATCCAGGGTCTCAGTTTGTCCATGCTTTGGTGTCATTTTTCAGCATTAGTAGAAGTATGTGGTCTCACACTACCATTTCTTGTTATTATTATTTTTTATTAAATGTGAAATATTAGATTCACAAACACATTCAGTAGAAAAGCAGAAAGTCCTAAGCATTCAAAAATATCCATCTCTGTTGGTTCACATCATTTTTTAATCCTCTTTTTGTCTGTTAGCTCAATTTTCCTCTCTTTCATCATCTTTCTGAAGTGATACAGCAGAGAAAAGATGTTTTATAGTGTGAAATAAGAAGGGCATCTTTATACCAGGAACAATGGCATGCTTTTCTTTGTCCATGTGGGAAAAAAGGACCTGCAAATTGATGAAGGCCGAGCTTCTATTACTATCCTGGAATACCAGGTGAGCCACGGCTTCATTGCGGGAACCGCCAGTGTGCGGCAGGTTGCACAGGTGAAACGAGCGGTTTGTGTTCAAGAGCATGTGAAAGTCAGCTTTTGAGGCAGCCAGACATTGAATTTGAATAGAGCATTGATGTGCAGCAGGTCAGCCTGTTTTCCTGTGGGTTATTTTCAGTGGCCAGAGCAGGAAATGTCTGAGAATCGCAGAAACGCCACACAGCTCTCTAGAACAGGGAAAATAAACTTCTAGCAACCACCAGCCTCCTTTCTCCTCCTCTGCCTGCCCGCCCTCGCACCATGTTTAGCCTCTTCTTAACCTCATCGCTCCATTTTTCTCCTTTGCATGTCTGGGAGAAAATCTGTCGTGAGTTTGTTCTCATCCTGAGTACATGCTAAATAATTTCACACTTGTGGAAAAGCAGAGTTTGCAAAAAACTCAGTTGTGTTGAGGTCGAGGCTTTGGGAAAGTTATTACAGAAGCGTAATGTCAGCCTGCTTTATTCATTCTAAAACCAGTTTCTTTGTGAGGGACCAATTTTCAATTGTCTGGCAAGTGTAAATCTACCGTAATTTCCGGACTATAAGCTGCTACTTTTTGCACAAGCTTTGAACCCTGCGACTTATTGTCCGGTGCGGCTTTTCTAAGGCTTTTTCATGATTTTTGTGACATCGTAAGAGGATTTGTTTTGGTGTGTTTTGCCATTTTGCCTGGCGGAAAGGCATGTGATCAGACACGGAAAAGAGTGATATGTTGGTCACATGTCCATCCGCCAGCCAAAGTAGTGCCGTACGAATTAGCGTGAAAAAGAGACTAGATTCTCTTTAGCAAGCTGGCTCTCGCTGGCCCTGTACCCATATCTGCAGCAGGTCTGCAAGGTGAACAGCCTCTGGCATGTTAGAACAAGGCAGCTAAGGGAAGTCGGCAAGTCAGATCCATAACTTTGGGATAAGGATTGGCTCTAAGGGCTGGGTCGGGCGGGCGGCAGTGCGCAGCCCGCTTCGCGGGGCTCTTCCGAGGCTGGTGGAGCGGTCGCTCCATCACCGCCCTAGCTACAAGTTGTGCGGCTAATATTCAGGTGCGCTTCAGGTCCGGAAAATATGGTACTTATTTTTGTGTTTTCACTGGTCAATCCAACGAGTGCTGCAAAGAGAAACTATCGGTTGTAGTCAATCATGATCAGTAACAACAAGTTGCTAGGGCTTGGGCTTGTTAAGTTAAAATGCCTATCACGTTATTAACATAGCATTCACGCCAACAATATGATGTGCACATTTACATTCCCACATTAAAAAATATGTCATGAAAAAGTGAAAACTTAAAAGATGAACATCAGAACCAACAATACTTTGTTGGCCACATGGAGCACATTATTGTTATAGTGTTTCCCATTCATTGTCTATGAAAGCAGCTGTGCAGTGCATTCCTGTGGGGTTGCGCTGCATTTTGAACGATGCAAGGTTAAATTTTCTCACTTCTCATTTGCATAAAGTTGAGGTCTAGGCTTTTTTATGCAAAACAGAAATCTTCTACGTGATGCCTCTGGGACCCTTTTCTGTCTTTTTGTCTTTTACTTTCCCCCTCTAAAAAAAACCAGCTTCATTCCCTGTGAGGCTGTGGAAGGTTCTGCTAACCCCACTTTGATTTATTCGTTTAAATTATAATCAAAGTTAAAGTTCAAGGAAATACACTTTCTTGTTCTGCTCCACTAGTTTCTGTGTGGCTGTGGTTTCTATTTTCTTGCCATAAGCGTGCATACCAACTATGTCGGTTTTGGTTTTAAAATCCAGGATTCGACATCCAACCTGAGCCTTTCATCCAGTCATTTGCAGAACAGCATTTGCACAGTTGATTGAAGCTAAAAATGATGCAAAGCACCTCTCAGGCAAGTTAACCTGTAGATCAAGACCATTAAAATGACTCCTGGAGGGCAGTGTCCTCTGCGTAGATCATGTCATTGGGACCACATTTTCTAAAATTTGATCACTTTTAGGGTGTCATTAGCCTTGATAACTTATAAACTTTATATGATTTTAAAGGAAAATAAATTAGGATGAGCCGATTTTCTTCTCTGAATAAATTGTGCTAATAGGTAAATCTAGCTAGCAGATGTATATAAAAAAACATAAAACGGGTCCCAGAATTGAGCTCTGTGGGACACCACAGGGCAACGTAATTAGATATAAAGTCTCAAACAGAGGCAATGAGCCTTTTATCTAAACCTTGTGCCTGTTTCCTCCGTTGATACAGGTGATCATGTCAGAAAGCCTTAGCTAACGCTGAGGTAAACTGTTGTGAAAGTGGTCTTCTAAACAATTAAGATGTGCTCTGCTTCTTAATTCTGTCTGGTATGCAGAGCAGTCCGCAGGGTGTTTGTGTGTCAGAGAGGAAAAAAGAGGGAGCGAGTGAATCTTTAGTGTTTCCCAGGCATCCGAGCCTGTTAAGTTTATGTAAGTAGCCCCGGGCTGTAAACAAGTGGCGCTCTGTGCCTGACCCAGTATGCTGGAGCGCTCGACTACAGAGAAAGCATAAGGGAGAGAAAAGCAGACAAAGAAGGAGGTAGAGTCAGTGGGAATTGAAATTTAGGTAACAGAGACACATAAGAAAAGCAAGGAAGTGGGCAGAGTGGGCTATTCGTGGTGGGAATTAAAGGAGATCACCATTTATTTCCATACCCCCACACCCCAGCATCCACAAGGCTCTGCACAAAGATTAGGGTAAGAACTGACAGCAGGACGGAGGATGAGACAAAATCAGGACGGTTTAAATCCTTCTGTTCTGAAGTCTCAGACAGGTTAATTCTACAGAAGAGACTACTAGAGCCAGATCAAAACATTAGCAGCACAAACACATGTTGCTGCGTGTACTAACCTGGCACACAGCACTGTTTGTGGGAAAACCCGAGCCAGCATGTTGTTTCATTGGTGCCTGTAGGGCTGATAAAAGTGCAATGAGGAGAAAGACAGCTCTCAAAAGTATAATCACTTTTCAAATGCACATTGTATACAGCTGGGTGTTATGGAGGTAGCTTTGGTCAATTAATCAGTTCTAGTTTTGGCCAAAATGACTAAAAGGGAGTATTTAGATAAACTAGGCTCTCAAAGTTTTGTAGTTGAAATGATAGAACAAGTATTAGTCAGTTCTCTTTGTCGGAGGACTGCTCAGGGAATCACCAGATACCCCACACTACAATATTATCAAAATACCTTACTCATAATACAATATTATTGCAATTTTCAACATTTTGCAATATGTGCAGTATTCCAATAATGTATCTTGTATTTTATCACCTTTTTCTAACTGAAAGTTATGTCCTCAAACATTGTCACTGTTTTGTCAAATAAGATAAAGTTATCTCACTTCTGTTATTTTCTTGTTGCAAAATGAGTTTGTCAATCATACCAATACTGTCACTAAAACCTATATGAAGGAGTCAGTCTGCAATTAAATGGGGTCAAGTTGGTAATTACATGCAATCTTTTTTGGATAATATAGCAACTAACTGTGATAAATAAGTGAAAGTCACTCATCTGTTGCTATCTACATAGACAGAAATTCACAGTTAACTATTGAATTTATACTCAGTAAACTTCCTGTTATGTAGGGATATAACTAAAAAAAAAAACAACTAGCTGGCAGCCAGTTGAGTCAATTCTCTTTGGGTTGTGAAAGAGACTTGGACTGTCTGCATTTGTAAATTGGTCACCAATTAGTTGCAAACATTCAGCAATCTGTCTGACAGTGATTGTAGTTGTTTCAAGTCATTCTGCAACTGTTTGCAGAAAGGTTGCCTCTAGTCAGGTGACCTGTACAATCATGAGTGTGCAACACGCTCAAAGTTCTGGGCAACCATTTAATCACAAGTTACAATCAGCTGCAGAATGTAAAATCAGGTAGCCACCTTTTTTTTTTTTTTTGTAGATGCAAGGCGGTTGCTGATTCAGGAGATAGCTTTGTCAAGCTAAGTGTCACGGCGGGTACGCCAATGTGTTGTGAACAGGACCCAGAAGCAGATGCGGAGAGAGGAGTTGCAGGTAGAACAAAAAGCAAACCTTTATTTGGCTGGAAGTCAGCAGTAATAGGAAAACCTCTGTGCGACTATGACGGGCACTGTGGTAGGTATAACAGACGAGCTGACAATGAAATACAGAAAACAGAGGACTTAAGTACACAGGAGGTGATCAGGGGAAGTGAGAACACATGGGGAAACAGCTGATTGAAATTAAACATAATCGCAGGGGAAGGGAAACTAAACACAATTACAAAAGAACGCAAGACTCTTTCAAAATAAAACCGGAAACATGGAAACTTAGACATGATAACACCTGCTTGACAGACCTAAAATATTAACAAAAGAGAGTCAAAGATACTGAATAAACTCAAAAAGCCCAGCCCGTGACACTAAGTGTTTCCAGTTTTGTATGTTTGTGTGGCTTAGCTGATTTAATATGAGTTCAGCGGTATCTCAGGATGGTGGTGCAGGAGATCGGCTCTGTTGTTAATATTATTCCAAGAGTATTTTATTTTTTATTTTTTTAATTTACTATTTGGTGACCCTGTATCGATACAATATTGTCATGCAAAATATCACAATACTGTATCAACTATGAACTAGTCAGAGTTTGGGATTGTGCAACAGTTAGCTGTCAGCTTTGTTTCTCTGTTGCCTTTGCAGGAGTGGATTTGCAGTACAAACAAAAAGTGCTAATAAGGGCCTAAAACTCCTTACTGTATGACCGTGTGTCTCCCACCGCCTCCTTCACCTCTCTTTTTTCATTTGAATTACATTTAAAGTCTAAGAAAGTCAACTGAAAAAAGACCATTTTTTAACAGTAATCCATATTTTTGGTAAATAATCAGGATTAAAACAAAAACTAGTCACTCACATAGCTCCCAGTGGTTTGGTCCATTGCCCATGTGTGTGGCTCTCTTATTTACTTCTCCCACACAGTAACACACACTTGTTGTAATGAGACCATATTTCATTAGCTCTGGTGTCCTTGTTACCAAATCTTGTGCAGCCACATCTTACAACGCATGGAGGCAGATTTGTGCAGGTTTCCAAGAGCTGTTGAGTTCTCTAAAGGAAGAACTCAACCAGCTCTTTTACTGGATATAAGGAAAGGGGCTTCAGTGCTTCCTTTATTAAGTCCTTTTCAGAGGATACACCAGGCCATGCTTTATGATGCTGAATATTTGTGCAACCAAACAACCAACGTAGAAAACAAGTGGCACAGATGATCGTTAAAACTACTGATGCATTTTGTATGGTAATCTGTTAATATGCAAATATGGATGAACTTTGAATGTAACGCTGCTTCATTATAAAACGTCTTATTAAGTGATCTGTAAATAAAATAAATTAGCAGTATTAAAATGATCAAAGTGCAGTGGGATTTATTGTGGTGTGTTAGTGTGTCTGTGAAGGTCTTTGACTCAGCAGACCTCCAGAACTTGTAGTTGGTTGTTTTATTTTTTTTGCGGACACGTTTTTTCGTGCTGTCCCCTCACTGAGCTCCGGGGATTTTCAAATCCTACCTAACCGCTGTCTGCATGACATATTGTCTAATTGTAATCATCAATATTTTCCGTTATACCAAACCTCTGAAGACGTTTCGGTCTTGGCTCACATACTTCTATGAGTAAATATGTGCGTTAAATTTGTCTAGGCCCCCTTATTGCACAAGGCTTCCTCAATCTTTACTTATCCAGGGAGGGTTTTTCTGAACTCACGCACAGCTCTGTAGCCCTTCCCTTTCACAGATTTAAACATTCCCTGTTAAGAAAGGCTAAATTAATCTCTGTCTGTCTGTGTTTGGACGAACAGTGGCTGCCTTATCCAGGACATCCACTCTGAGGAGGAGGAGATCCATAGCTCAGATGATGAGGACAACAGCTCCACCTCTAGCAAGGAGCACCTGGACGAGGCAGACAGACAGGTACAATAATGAAACCCCGTCTGTAACATCAGGGGAATTCAGCCAATTAACTGACTCAATGTGAGCAATAAAGTAATTAGGGATGAATTTAAACTGAAACTTTCCCAGTACCTGGTGACTGATCATTTCCATGCATTTTATTCTCTTACCACTATCCATAAATATTTGTTATATTTACATAGCATCGTGCTTTCACCAGTGTAATTATTATAATGAACATCCAGTCAAACATCTTGGTTCTCATATTCTTCCAGCAAAGAATCTTTGCAGCTACAGAAGACTCTCAACACTTATTTTCAGCCATTTTTTTTCTTCTCTTGCTGCTGTATGACATTAAAGAAAGGGGATATGCCTAATGAGGGGTAGCCAATCAGAAGAAATGTGGGGTAAAGGGGGAGGGGCTGAAAAACTTGTTTCAGACAGAGGATGACATGAGGAACTGTGTCACAGCTCAGTAATACAGAAAGGAGGAGGATTTTAAAATGTTAGTCATGCAAAGCTACTGTAGTAGATTCCAAGAAATTAAATATAGTAATAAATATGATAAATCATTAAAGTTAACGTAAAGTTAACCTTTAAGAAAAACTATAAACAATAGTTTATGTTGAATTCTCCAATGAAGTCCAAGAAAGAAATATGGAGTTTGAAAGTATTGTAAG
>VURO01018282.1:47587-58099 GCA_015108175.1 Pelvicachromis taeniatus
ATTGTAAGAGGTCCCATTTAAATGTCTTCAAACAATGTTGAGATCAGAATTAATCATTAACTCACTGATTAATCATTTTTGAAAATCTGTTGAACCAAACGAGTAAAGGAATATGGATGTGATAGGAAAACACAAAGGTCCACTCGGGAGTTAAGTCCAGGTTAAAGCCTCGTTTATACTTTCGCCAACGAGTGACGTAAATGTCATCACCAGAGGGTGAGCGTCGGCGTGTCTGCTTGTTTTTATGACCACGTGGACTCGTCTGGAGAACTTACATTACGGTGCACCAACTATGACTGTACCCCAGGAGGGGGACTTGGAGCACATTTTCGGGGAAGCATAACAGGAATCACTACTCGGCCGTTGGTTTCTAGCTGTCCAGCTGGCTCCACGGTGAAAATGAGCCTTTATACATGTAGTGCTTCATGTCCACTCGAACAATTTGGTGTTTGCCACGACATCACGAGTTAGGGGTAAGTCAATGAGGGCACATGCTCATACAGAAGCTACTTCTACTTCTTCTTTAGACCTAGAGGCTCCATCCCTCTTTTATATACAGTCTGTGGCAAGACCCATAGAGCAACAGTAGTCACGTTAATGGGTACTGTCCCCCATAGTAAGACTACTAAGACTCCAGTATTTGTAGTTTTTAGACACTTGAAGAGGTTAAACCAAGACAAACAGAAATCAGAAAAAATTGTTATTGTTAGTCATTCCCAACCACACTAATTGGAAACCATAGTCTTAACGTGGCTTTTTTTATTCACACTTAGTGGAAAATGCTACAGAATTATTACAAGGACTGAAGAGAGCATATTTCCAGGGAAACATCTATGGAAAAACAACTCCAAACGCTCTTAAAATATGATGTCAGCATGTGAAGCTGGCAGATCATTTACAGGTCACAACGGACGACTCGTATCTCTCCTGGTGACTCAACTGTCACCGCAGCAGCTGGAGGCTGTGTGCTCACATGCATCCTGCCGAGTGTGTTTGTTGCCTTTAAAAGCTTTTCAGAAGTGGGTGTGTTTGTGTGTTGAAAGTGGGGGATGTTGAGCAAACACAGAACGGCTATGGGTTCAGGAATAGCTCCCTCAATGGCTGAAAGAGTCGATACTGTCAGCACCTGTGTCTGATAGCTCTCAGAGCGCATGGAATCACAAATACAGACTCCGATAGGACCGGTGAGCCATTTTGGTCAAGCAGGGGCCAAGGCCGGCGTCCAAATTAAGTCACAGAGAATCCGCCCTCCCCCCTTTCCCATTCAACAGCACACCGTCAGAGAGATGGGGAGAGGAGACAGGCAGAGAGGAGTGAAAGGTTCCTGCTTTATGTTGTTTGAAAGAACCTTGATGGTTTTTAAACACCGGTACCGGTGATCATGGTGATTTGCAGCGATCCTGTAAGTTAACATTAAACTGTTTTGGAGCTGGCGTCTCTCTGGCACCGTCCTGAC
The DNA here is from genome assembly GCA_015108175.1 of Pelvicachromis taeniatus. NCBI lineage: Eukaryota > Metazoa > Chordata > Actinopteri > Cichliformes > Cichlidae > Pelvicachromis > Pelvicachromis taeniatus. Next base: position 49,044 of record VURO01018282.1, read on the forward strand.
TGTCTGTGTTTTGGTTGTTTGTTTGTTTTTGTGAAATTTCAGCATGAGGACGAGATGAAGAGGAAGAAGGTGGTGCACATAGCCCAGGAGATCATGAGCTCGGAGAAAGTGTAAGTGCTTCAGTCATGAGGTAGCATCTTTACTGTAATAACTGGCTGTCTAACGGACGTGTTTCTTCTCTTTTATCAGGTTTGTGGATGTCCTGAAGCTTCTTCACATAGTAAGTGTCTTGTTCAGTCAAGGCTTTTATTAATGGAGGATTTCCATGACTTAATTTAGCAGCCAGAGCAAAGAGAGTGTCCAGCATAATAAACAGCACTGTATGTTTTGGTGCTGTCACTGTGCTTGAGTGGTGACCAAAGCCTTTTCTTTAGGATGGATAGGAATTAATGGGCCCTTGACTGCAGTTGTCTTTGCTCGAGTGCTCTTACTGAGTTGATTAATGCAGTTACAATCTGCAGCTGAGGCTTTTAAAGTTGCTGAGACGGAGTGTTTCTGGTTTTCGGGCGGGCAGATAAATGCACGGCCACAAGGTGGGTGAGGAGGCACTTTGATCAGATCCATTACTGAGACGCACTGAGAGGCACAAGAAAAAGAATGAGCTGTGGAGTTTGCCTGGTGGCTCATTTAGTGTGTTTGACATATTTTGGGAGAGTTGGACTGCAGACATTTGTGTATGATGGCCCAGTGATTTTTAGGAGGTGAATTCTGCAATTAACTGCAGTTAATTTACGGTGCTAACTAATGTGCTGACTATTACTGATTTAGAATATAAAGCATCAATAGAAAGGGAAAATGTTTCATGTGGAGGAGGATCATCACACATGATGAGTGTCAGGTTTGATGTGGAGAGGAAGAAAATGTTGGAAACCTCAGGCTGAATATTCAACAAAAGACAAGCCTTTTGTTGTGGATGATGAAAAGTTCAAAACGAAACACAAAAGTAAAAAAAAAATCAAAAGAAGATGAAACACGTGGGAGAAAAACAGGCGTTTTGACAAAAGGAAGGTGGGATTACTTATACAAACAGGAAGGGAGTGAGAGGCAGGTGAAAGTAATTAACCAATGAGGGCACAACAGACACAAAGTCACAAAGGAGGAAGTAAAAGCAAAAACAAGACATGAGAGAAACCCAACTACCTAAGTAAAACAGGAAGAGAGCAATCAACCTATATGGGAGCAAAAAAAAAAAACAAATACTGAGTGAAAATGGAGACAATCGAAAAGAGCATAGAAGGACGATGATGTAAAGATGTGGTGGACAGATGAGAAGGAAAACAAAGAGGACAGTGATATTTTCAAAAATCCAAACAGAATCCAAAAACACAAACTACAAGAATCAAAACTTCAAAACAGCAGTGAAATCAGGAGTTCAGTTTCTAGCTACAACCTGGGTTAGTCCTTACTGTACTGAAGGTGATGCATCAGCCCAGGAGTGCAGTGTACTGCAACCTCCGGGGGCTTCTGAGGGACAACATCAGGTGCAAATAACCTCAACTGTGGCGCTTATCACCGTGCACCAGTGCACAGCTCATGGAAAACTAGCAGCCACACCAACACAATATTTGCTTTGCTCACAAGAGCTGGCTGCCTGCGACTCTGCCCTCTTCCTGGTGTTTTTGCCAGTGTATTACAACCCTGTTAAAAAAGAGAGTGAAGAACCAGGCAGATGTTATGACTTAATACAGATTTACCCACTCACCTCACACTAGTCCACTCATAGGCACTCATGAGGGCAGTAATAAAATTATTTATTACTGTGTTCGACTTTCCTTTGGCTCATTGACTGTTGCTGATTAATTTTCTGTCAGCTGATTTATTGATTGTTCAAGTTTCAGCTCAGACGTTTAGACAGGAAAGCTGTGCCTTTGTTTAAGTTAAGTCCAAGGATGGACTGCAGCAGGCGTTGTTCCCAGGGGGAATCCCAGGTGAGCGGGTTCAGATGACCCACGCCGAGGGCCCACCTGTCTGTCCGCCTCAGACGTGGCTTTAGTGAAACCGCCGTGGGATTAGTAGAATAGCTGCCCTGTGGCTGACGAGGGAGGGCGAGGCGCAGACCTCTGTCCAAGAAAGGAGGTCAGATCGCGTTCTTCCCTCTCTGCGGCCAGCCCGGGCGCGTAGCAGCTGCTTCCTCAGGCCACAGAGGCAACCTCCAGACACGCACATGCCTCAGATAATCCTCAGTGTGTGTGTCTGCGTGTGTGTGTACAGGTAGGTGCGTGGGCCCGTGAGTGTGCTTCATATTTGTGGTATGTTCATCCAGTTGTTTAATTTTTTTATTCTTTGTTTTGGTTTCTTCACAGTCGACCTCTGTCTTTGTTTTAACTGCAGGGTGTCGATTTACCTGCAGGACCAGGGATTTTCGTTCCTCATTTGTTAGATCCTTGTGTCCTGCTGTGAACTGCTTTAAAATATACAATAACAGCATATGTAGTTGTTTTATATGTGTGATAATAAGACTTGTTTAAATGTCTAAACTCTTTCTAGCTTTTTGAGTTAGCTTCAGAGAGGTTCAGTACTTGTCTGATCTGTACATTAGGGAAAACATTAGAGGATATTAATGGAGTTCATATGTAAACCGCCTTTTTTTTTTATAACAGATGAGACAAATTAAAAGGAAAACCTGAATAAAGGTGTGGAGAAACAGAGCAGATGTAGAGACTTCCAGAAAGAGACACAGAACAATTAAGCATTTAACATCCAGCCATGCTGGATGTGTTGAAAAAAGGATTTTTTATGATGACAAAAGGAAAAAGTTTTACATCTGTGGGAAAGAAGGCAGTTATTTATGTTATTGTGTCAAAAGAGCAGCAAATTCACATTTTTTGTTTTTAAAATGTTTTCGATTGTGAGTTTCTACCAAACCGCTGGAACCATAAATGAAAACGGCGATCAGAGCATTATCCTTCACCTGAGGAAGGACAGTGGGAAAGAAGGATAAATTGTTTTAGAGGCCCTTTAGGGCTGGAAAAGCGTGGATGATGGCCGTAAAGTTAAAAAGAAGTTACACCTGTTAAAACGTTTACTTGGAATATCAGTGAGGTCATGTGATCATATCGTATCGGCATAAAACAGTCCATCACAGGTTTCAAAGAAAGAAGGTTATAGCAGGGCTTCAGTGCAAAAACCTAGTCAGTGGATCAAAGCCCACAGAGGTGCTGCTCTACAGAGGCGTGTGGTCACAAAGTGACGTTCAAGTCAAGTGAGTCATACCTGACAATATTTTGGAGCGTGGGCGAGAGCAGGTCAGCCAACGAAATGTTACAGGCCTGAATGTTTGAGGCATTTATTTTGTCCTGTGAGGAAATATCGCACTCATATTTTTAGAGATTTAGGGGTCACAGTCGGTTTAATGTTAGATTCTCCTTAACTATCAGCTAAACAAGAAATGAAGGGATCACTTTATTAAGTTTGAAAATTAATACATAAAAGCTGTCACAGATGTTGTTTTCTGGGATAAATGTGGTGAGCCAGTCATGGCTTTTCAAAGAAAACTGTCCCTTCACAACTGAATTTATTTGAAAAGTGAAAGGAGAGGCTACGATAGAGATTAAAGCCACTGGTTAATTTTTATGTGATTATTTTGTTGTAAATTAGCTGTAACTTTTGCTGATGAGTATGGCATTAGAAAGGCTAACCTTCTGTGTATAATAAAAAGCCTTCCCTTTATATATTTTGGGTAAAAGTGAGACTTTAGAAGAGCGCGTGTTCTGAAGGAGGAGTCGAGATGTGGGACAAAGAATAAAAATGCTGTTCAGTCCCAGATAAAGACGGATATCTGGTCTTACAAAGACAACAAGATAAACAGGGCACGAGCTAAACAAACACATGATAGGTACGATTGTAATATTGTGTTTTGCTTGTTGTCGTTCAAACTCTGCTCATTGTCTGTAACGTCGAGCAGTGGATATATTTGTGAGTGAGAGAGCGCGAGTTATCCAGGACATCGGGATTCCGTGTCACCTCCCTGCTTCCTTCCAGGTGGATGTGTGTGTTGGCATGCAGGACAAAGTCAAAGTGCTGACTCAGCTCCGTGTGTGTGGGCGGGGGTGGATATGTGTGTGTGTCATAAAATATGTGCTGAGGTGTGGAGGGGAAGGGTGGAGAAAGGGGCAGTTTATGAGGTGCTCCTGATCAGTTGTAGTAAAGTTTATCATCATGTGCCACCTCCTGCCTGCCCAGCTGTGTGTGCGTGCGTGCGTGCATGCAAAGCTTTGTCAGAATTAACTCATGCGTCTCTCCAGGATTTTCGGGATGCTGTTGCCAAGGCGACCCGTCAGAATGGGAAGCCGATGGTGGATGAGCGGGTCCTCTGTCAGATCCTGTACTACCTGCCTCAGCTGTACCAGCTCAACAAAGACCTGCTGAGAGAGCTGGAGGAGAGAGTGGCACACTGGTAACACAAAAACACAGTTTTCTGTCTCACTTTTACAGCACAGAAAGCATCTTTGTAGCTGCACTAAGCCTTATAATGCTTTAAAAGAGGAACATAGGGTTCTTCTTATAGACTGCATATAAAAGATGGAAGCAGCAGGTACATTATATCCACAAATCCATCCTGACATACACTTTCCTACACGTAACTATAACTTCACATTAATGCAATCCACAATGACTGTGTTTGGCCTGTTCAGAGCTGTTGTTACCTCATGTTAATTTCCTGCTACTTTTTTTCTGGTATCATTTTTCAAATCAGTGCATTTATTTACAGTGCTGCAAATAATACACAATAAGTCCCCGTGTGTTCCCAACTCCCGTGCCGTGTCTTCCTCCCGGTGCTCGTGCTCCGTGTCTCCGCTGCTGTGGCGCTCGTGCCCCCTGCCCTCTCGTTCCCACACTCCTGCTGGGGGAAAACCACAGAAGCAGCCATTAGCTCACACCTAACCGCGATAGACTAGCACTTGCAGAAAACTAGCACCACTAACAGGAAGTCACATCACAATCCAGCATTGGTGGAAGCTCAGCCCTTCTCTTAAATAGCTCCACCAACAATCAGCTGATCCGCAGCAGGTGTGTGCAATCCTCCTGGCATGACAAGCCCACCAGGCCTGAGGTTGCCTGTAGGCCAAACCTCTGGACACACACACACACACAGGAGGAGTACACCCTGTACTCCTCCTTTACTTTTAGGCATAACAAATTAGACAAAAAAAACTACATGCTCTTTATTAGGTAGTAAATAAGCTCAGTTATGCCCTAATCACACACCTACTGCATTAATACACTATTAAAATAAGTTATAAAAAGCTTTTATAACAGTAAGGGGAAAAAAACAATGCACTCAGAGGAGAAAATGCTCATTGGTCCTTATTTTTATCATAGTTTTACTTTACTTTACTTTTCTCAGTTTCTTGTTTCTAGAATGTAGTCGTGTGGAGTTTGTAAGCAATACTTCCTTGACTCCCTAGTCTTATATCATGAGACCAGTAGTTACAGCCAGCACACTGAATCTTCATTCCTGACATTTAGATGCTCAATAGACTTTATTGGTGGTCAATTTCAAACATTACACGTGGCACTTCGTCAGATAAAGGGCCAATAAATAGTTTCTCATCAGAACTATTGACTTTGAAAAAAACCTGTAAGATTCAGCTCATTATATGTTTAAAGTAAAGTACAGGGTGAGTCGGTGTGTAGCCTGAGTGACAGAAGTGAGTTTTTAGAGGTGATTTGTTGAGTCAGAGCTGCTCAGGGAGATTGTTCATGAGCTGAATCACCCTAACATTAAACAGCTGTGAGACTGTTTAATGTCCAGTCCTGCTGAGTCAGACATCGGCCTTCTCACATGCAGCTCGCTCCGGAAACGTCCGCTGAGAAACGTCCAGGGCTGCTGTGCATGTTTGAAAACAGCTATAGACTCAGAAAAGTGAGCATTTAAAAAAACTTTTCCTAAAATAAATACAGTGCAGAAATTCTCATAATGACATGTGATACTCTGCTTTCCTGGTTTTGGTTCAAAGTCCAGCAGCTGCACTCTGTATGGTTAGAATTCAGATGTTAGATTAAGTCCTGGTTCGACTCTAACCTGAATGTTTCTGTTGTATCTTTGTGTTCCTACATCTACAGCGCTCTGAAAATGTAGGAAAGATAACTAGAATGGCCAAAATTGAATTAAACTGTTATAATAGGAATATTCCAGGAATTTAACACTAAACTTTCAGACAAGTTAGATTAGTAACAACAGAGGCTGACACATCCTGACTTTTAGTCGCTTTTTTAGAGTTATAGTCTTTTATATTTATCACAATACATGTGTCATAAAAACTGTTAATCATGAGAGTCAGTGATGTGCCCCTTGATTGTACTTGTGATGAGTAAAGTACTTGGATACGTTAAATTAAATGTAACCCGACTGCTTCTCTGCAGTTGGATGTGTTTTTTTCCCCCATGATGATTTCCACCTGAAATTCTTTTTCTGCTTTAATATATCAGAGTTGCTTCATTGACTGCAGGAAATTGTTTATGTCCATCTGGTTACAGGAGCGACCATCAGAGGCTGTCGGACATTTTCGTACAGAAAGGTCCTTACCTGAAGATGTACTCCACCTACATTCGCCAGTTTGACAACAACGTGGCTCTGCTGGACGAGCAGTGCAGGAAGAACCCCGCGTTTGCAGCCGTTGTCCGAGAGTTTGAGGTAGAGATCCAAGCGTTTTTTCCAGCCAGGACTTCAGTGAAGAATTTATATGGGGGAAAAAAAAAAAAAAACGTATCAGGGGCCTCTGCACCGTCATATCCATAATAATAAATGTCTTTAGATAATATCTAAAGCCTCTCATATCTGTGGGATAAATGGAATTTGCTGTGTCTGTGCATCTATTTGGGTTAAACAGCAGCATTTAGAGTGATTCTGCTCTTGTTTTGTCTCAGATGAGCCCGAGGTGTGCCAGCCTGGCTCTGAAACACTACCTGCTGAAACCAGTACAGAGGATCCCTCAGTACCAGCTGTTGCTCACAGGTACAAACACAGATAGGCGAATTCACTGCTCCAACTGACCTCCAACACGCTGCAGGTCAAAGCTTTATTTAATCTTTTTATTGGCGGCACGAGAATGAAAGTTGGAGTGCAGTCAGGTTTTTACTGTCCTGGTGTTTTGGGAGTGCACTGCCACCCAGTGGACAAATACGACGATCAAAGGAGAGCCTGTTTTCTGCAGAATAAAGTTACAATTATTTACTTTATTACTTTGAGGAAAATAATAAGCTGTCAGCACACTGGGAGAAATTCTTCTTATGGATGTTCTGGGACTTTAAGCGTAAACTAAACCAAAAATAAAGCTAGAGTCTAGAAAAAAAGAAGAAGAAAAGTTCTTCACAACAAATGAAAGTTATAGTTGTATATCCTTAATGAGCTGAAGGTCTGTAATCTAACCCCCCTGTTTTTATTCCCTAGATTATCTGAAGAACCTTCCAGAGGATTCTGAAGATTACAAAGACACACAAGGTTAGATAAAGGACATCCCTCACTGCTTCCCATTTCCTCCTTTGTGCCGGGCACTTTAACATTGTTGCTTTATCTTTGCTGTCCATGCAGCTGCCCTCAGTATTGTGAAGGAGGTGGCTAATCATGCAAATGACATCATGAAGCAAGGGGTAACACCTGATTCCCTTTAAAGCCTTTCAATGTTTTTGCAGTGATAGAAAGCCACTTGAGGTGTTTGATGGTTTGTTTTTGCAGGATAACTTTCAGAAGCTGATGCAGATTCAGTACAGCCTCAACGGGCACCATGAGATCGTTCAGCCAGGCAGGGTACGTCACTCAAAATGTTATTTTTCTGCCAGTGGGAGTTTAAGCAACTGTATCACAAATAAGTAACACAAACAGCACACGGTAAGCAAAATTATAGCATCGTGTCTCCACGATAACTTGCAGCTGAAATAATGTGTGCTTGACATGTTATTTAATAGTTCTCATTGAGGTTAAACTGTGGTTAGGTTGGCATAAGTGCTGTAAGTGTGCAGAGATAATTACACCGCGGTGTATTATTTGCACAGTGTGACTTTATAAAGAATCCGTGTGTGCAGGTGTTTCTGAAGGAGGGCACGCTGATGAAGCTGTCCAGGAAAGTCATGCAGCCACGGATGTTCTTCCTGGTGAGCAGCCGGTGAATTTGGCACAATTGTCACCGTTACACTCACCTTGCTTGCCTCGTTTTATTCTTTCTGCTTGTTTTTTCAGTTTAATGATGCGCTCATGTACACCACTCCAGTCCAGTCTGCTCAGTATAAACTCAACAGTGTCCTTTCTCTGGCTGGGATGAAGGTTAGAGACTGTGGTCGTTGTATCTTTGCGGTTTCTTGTCTTTCTTAAGATTCTTATTGCTGACTTTATTACTTAGAGATCCACCAGCAGATCCAAGACCAGCTGAAAACCCTGTTTACACCTAGGCCAACCAAACGTTATTGTGAACTGGAAGTGATGTGTGGGCCAAATGAGCATGAGAGGTGTGATGGGACTTGCAGGTTTTGAATTTGACGCAGCTAAAATATAAGGTCTTTGCTTTTCATTCAAGGCACTTGGACTATTTAGCAAAAGTATTCAGTCTACTGGTCCTGTGCTGGCTTTAAAGTGCTTTATAAATAAAGGAGGAGTTCCTTTCACTGGAACTAAGGAGCCGAGCCCAACTCCTAAAAAACAACCGCACATCATATTCCCTCGTCCAACAAACTTTACACTGGCCAAAAAGCAGTCAGACAAGTCTCGTTCTCCTGGCAACTGCCAAGACTCATCCATCAGGTCATTCATCACTCCAGAGAGCACGCCTCCCCTGCTCTAGAATCCAGTGGCGGTGTGCTTTACTGACGCTTTGCGTTATTCTTGGTGATGTATGGCTTGAATGCAGCTGCTCGGTCATTGAAACCCATTCCATGAAGCTTTCTACACTGAAGTTACCTCAGTGTAACAAGTGTTACACTGAGGTAACACTTGTTACCTCAGTGTTCATGAGGTAACAACAGCCTGAATAAACTCTGAAGCTCATTTAAAAAAAAAAAAAAAAAAAAGGTTTTGGAGAAACCTTTTGTATACAAGCACGTTCATCCACACAGGTGTGCAC
>VURO01018283.1:6582-21472 GCA_015108175.1 Pelvicachromis taeniatus
CTGCCATTTTCAGAGACTCAGAAGTTTTTGGTATCCATCCATCCATTCGCATCCGCTAATCCCGTTCAGGGTCGCGGGGGGCGCTGGAGCCTATCCCAGCTGTCTTAGGGCGAGAGGCGGGGAACACCCTGGACAGGTCGCCAGTCTGTCGCAGGGCTAACACACATAGACAGACAACCAGTCACACTCACATTCACACCTATGGGCAATTTCGATTTTTCCAATTAACCTATCCCCACAAACTGCATGTCTTTGGACAGTGGGAGGAAACCGGAGTACCCGGAGAGAACCCACGCAAACACGGGGAGAACATTGCAAACTCCACACAGAAAGACCTTTGGATAAAAATGTGAGACACAAGCTTCCTTCAGTTCAGTTCAATTCAGTTCCTTTCAATACTTTATTGTCCCGCAAGGGGAAATTAGTTTAACAGCAAGGGCAAAAATAAGGGTAAACAAAACAATAATAAAAAGTGATTAGTAGACTATTTCTACGGTAACTTTGGCTTGTGTTCACTGCTCACATTTGGTGTGAGAGAGTGAGAGATGAACTTGAGGCGACCTCTATCGCATGAACACGGCATCCTTTAAAGTCTTGGGGACAATTTGCACTAAATATTTCACATGGAAGTCACTCCAAAGGTTGTTGGAGGCAACCAAAAGAGTTGGGTATGGTCACATTTTTAGGCTATGTCACAATCCATCTAATACTGAAATAAATATTGCATAACACTCATTTTGGAGCTGGCAGAACCGGCACCGGCCTAGTTCACAAGACAATAATATGTTTGTGTGTTACATATATGCTCAGTGTTTTATTGTTTTGACTTCCTCCTGATCTGGCATATGCACCACAATTACTTTGCAATCACTGAGTAAACATGATTGTAAATCTTATTAAAATGTTTCCAGAAAACTTGCTGGTGGTTGAATTGTGATATTCATGAAAAGTTACTCTGCATTTGTCATGATTTTCCCACTTCTCGCTTTACAAGGTAATGGGAATGCTTATGTGTTCAGCATTTAACCAATCATCGGCTTCTCACTTGGGTTTCCTGAAGTGCATCAATCCAGATGCCTGTTTCTATGGCCTTGTGCTCAGACTGCAAATATGCATTAGGAAAGGGAAAGACTAACAAAAACCTAAAATTACTTTATCTTGAAAAAAATGTCAAATTAACCAAATCCAGTCAAGGGAAGACAAATGCATGATGGGAAGTTTCATTGTTGCGGTTTGTCTAACTTACATGAATATGTAAATAACTGGCTCAAAAGATGCGCTGGAAATCTCTTTTTTTTTTCCCCCAGCAAAAGCCCATAATGTATGTGATAATAATTTACTGTTTGGAGGGGGGAAAACAATTTCCCATAACAGGATGTGAGATAAATAAATAAATTTCAATGATTAAGTTCCAGCTTCACTGACGGCTCCAGGGATCCATCAAAGAGAAGAGACGAGCTCTTTGTTTGTGTCATCTCGGTGGGGGAGAAGTTGCATCAATCTCACACTAATATCTCTCCTCTGTATGAGAGGTAACAAGAATCCACATCAGTCGGTGTCTATACTGCTAATGGAAGCATCGGACACAAATAACGACGTCTGGCTTTTAGGGTGATGGGGGTGGAGATTTATTTAATGACTGTGAGCGGCTGTCGAGCAGGTTGGCTCAAGTGTAACACATCAGACGTGTGTGCAAATAGCATTTTCTCACCTAGGTTTGAAAAGCTAAGAAAAAAAAGTTGACGTGGCAGCGGTAGAACATACAAACAAACATCCAGAAAGGGATCAGAAAGAAGAGGGAAGTGAAGGAGAGATGAGCATCGCTCTTCTGTTTCCTGTAGCAGACTAAAGGAAGTAGCTCCAACAGACTGATGGACAGATTGGGACATCAGGAGGTCAGGTTTGGACTGACACAGCACCGCTCTCTGACCGAGGACCTGGTGCTTTCCCTCCTGCATCAGCAGGGCAGAATTCTGTCATGCAGATCAAAGAGGAATCGATCATCATACCTTGAAAGCGTACCCATGCTGCGTATGAGCACGAGCTGAAGAGGAACAGATGAGACAGATTAAAAGGAATTTCTGAGTGGACAGTCAAACTTGTGCTCTGCTGTCATGTAGAGGAACATCACGCGCCTCTTTGGAGCAGTAATTTAGTGAACCTGCATTTTTGTGCTGCATTCAGAATACAAATTTAGCCTCGACTTGGTGTCTAAAAATGATCAAACACAAATTAGACAGAGAGGGGAAAAAAAAGTCTTGAAATGAGTGTAAATATAGCAAAAATCAAAAGAAACAAAAATACACTGACTGCAAGTGTGATTCAAAGAAGAAGAGGTCTGAGAAAAAAAGTATTGTTATGTAACATCAGGCACATTATCCGCAGGCCACAGATTAGAAAGGAGTCAGAGGGATGAGTACATTTGGCACCCATGAGGGCACGGTCAGTGTGGCAGGACAGAGCACACACAATCAGCTTATTGTAAGCTGCAGCATATCCACCACAGCAGCTGATCTCCTGTAACAGGCTTGATGTAAAAGCATGTTTGGGAAAGCCACGTTCACTTTTCTTTTTCCATAAAGGGACAGACCATTCGGCGTGTGCACGTTGTGGGTGGACACGGGGAAAACACGGCTGCTGGATATCCGCCTGCTTGACTGGTCGCATTTGCGTCGTCCTGTAATAGAGCGTGAACGCCGGGTGTGCAGAAAATGATCTTACTTTGGCCTTTTTTTTCCTTTTCCAAATCGCATTTGAGTCAAAGCTCTTCCTCCTGGGTTTGAGATGCGGTCGAGTCTGAGACAAGACAAGGATAATCAAGACTTTTCACACTAAAATAGCAAAGACCCTATTGGTCTGTCAGCCTGCACAGAGATTAGCTGCACTCTTGCCCCAGTTATGTCCCTGGCCTAGAGGTAACCTGGACAATAAACATGATATGTTATTGTCTAGGTTAACACTCTTCCCTCTCCCAAGATAGGGCCAGTGGCAGAGAATAATTCAAGATACTGAGTTGCAGTTTATTTACTTCAGAGGTGAGCAATGCCCAAAGCAACAGAAGTTTTAAATGATCCCAACTCTTCCCCAACAATGACTTCAACATAAGGGGCTTCTCACTCCTACTAACCTGCTGTAATTTGCTCAGAATTTACAGTGTATGTTCAGTATTTACTATTTACAAAGTCTGTTCACGAGAAGGTTTGAGTTAATAGCACAGATGTCAGAATTTGCAACTCAACTTTTGGGACTCTCTTGCCAAAATAAACGCGCAAACCAAATGGCAAACCATCTGTTGGCTCGATGTTGAGTGCAAAAGAGGCAAGACAGGGGAGAATTGGAGTTTAAGAGGCTGCTCTCCATCCAGTGATCCCCTCCAAATTGGCCAATTGGCAGTCTCCACCTGTCTCTCTCTCACACACACACGCATGCAGGCACGCGCACAGATAAGGGATTACAGTATGTCCCTTCCATGAAAAGGGCCATACTTCATATTGTGGCAAGATAATGAGGCCAAGCACACCTCTGAGCTTTGACGAAGTACTTGAAGACCAAAGATCCTGAAGGAGTGCTGACTTAATTTCCTCCACAGTCACCTGACCTCATCCTCATCAAACATTTATGAGGGTGCTTGACGACTGAGGAAGCCAAGCACATCTGACATCACAAGATAGCTCTTTGGAGCTTTGTCAGATTATGCTGCAGTGACACTGGTGCAGTCACTGCAGACCATGTGCTGCACTCAAAACAATAGTCTGAAATTCATGGAGTCTATTCATGTTGTCACTGGTCATTGGGAGCATCATAAAATGGGCAGGGATGACATTCCACGATTTGGGGGTGATGACTGAAAAGTCTCAGTCGAACTATTTCCATTGGTGCCTTAATCCTCTGGGGACAAGTGTTTAAAAAATTATATCATTTTGTATTAGAGAAGATCTTAAACTGGTGATGCAAACCTTAAACTAACGAGGAAAGTGCTTGGTAAGGTCATATCCAGAGAAAGCAGTTTTACCATAGATTTCTAAACAGTCAAGCTTGAAATGAGTCTCCCCCTGCTTGCCTTTAGAAAGAATGCAGGTTTGAGGCACTTTGCATTGGCTTTTCTTTTCAGATCTGGGGTCTTTGTCCAGTTTTTCTTTATGCAGTCCATTTTCTAAGATAATAATAATAATAATAACCCTCTGACTGAAGGCAAAATCTATTACTGCTGTAATGGCTCAGTATGAGACTGAAAAGCATGACTCAAAGAGAAGGCAGGTAGGTTGGAGTATTTTATTATATAAGACGGGAAGGCAGCATTTTGTAAGCAATCAAAATAAATGTATGACCACAAGAATCAACAACACACAGGCAAACATCCAAAAAGGCAGACGGAGAGGGTTTTTAAAATTTATTTTTTTTTTTTAAGAGGACCAACAGAAAGTCAAATGCATTATGGTCAGAAGGGCTTAATAGACGATCTGGCAAGTGCAGGAGAAATAGACCTTTTTACCCCTGTAAAAAGGACATAAAAATATAGAAGAAATTAATTTAAATTGTATTTCAGCTCAGAGTCCTGGTATCGTTCATGCTGACTCATTGTTATGCCATCATTACAGACCGGACCCACTACTCGCACAAATATCAACATAGATGTCTTATTTCCACTTCTTACGCCATTTTCATCCATTTTCATTGGACTATGGTGAGTTGCACTTTTGTCTACATGTTCACATCTAGATTTTCTGGAAATTAATTTTGAAAATGTACAAAATCTGGATGGGGAAATGGATCCAAAACCACTCGTGCCCTACCTACAGGGTACATTTTCTTTTCTAGATGAATGATAAAATTCAACAATGAATTAAAAAGTGGTACAACTCCTTGAAACCCAAATCCTCATGTGTGGAACACTGCAGCAGTTCTTAATTTTTCATAAGTGTTGTTACGGTTCTTTTGATGTGGAGGAAAAAGAGTGGACATCCAAGTTATTAAAAAACAACACAAACTTTATTTACGAACACGTGTGGGCGTGACTCCACACGTGGGTGATGTGCTCCCCGGGTCAGCTGAGCCGATCTCAAACATCCTTTGTTTGCTAAACAGTTTTAAACAACCGCGGTACAACTCACGTGCGTATCTAGAATGCCATTGGGTGCTTCTGATCACATGGGTACCCGTGGGGCTGCACCTCTGTCCATCACCTAGGCAACCACAAATGGATCATGTAACTCAATACCTGAAACCCCCCAGGGTGTCCTGCTCAGAGCTCCCAAAATGGAGACCAGGATGGGGGAGTTAGAGGAATTTACAGCTCACTTTAAGACACCTTCAACCTTTATTCATTCTGGAGCAGTGTCAATATAACCAAGTTACTCCTACATTCTATTTAACACATTTCTAAAGTATAAAGTGAACTACAAATTCCTACAGTGTGTGAAATCTCATATAAATCCTGTATATTGAGCTGCTGGCTGAAACACCATGACTAGCTGTTTTACACAGTGAAAATGGAGCTACAGGAATACATGAAGCTCACCTAGCATAGCAAAAGTGCTATGATTTTAAAGTAGAGTGAGCCCAAATGCATAACTCTACTAACAAGTTGAGATGTGATAAAGCTGAGAAAAACATATAATTGATCCACAGAAAAAAAAAACCCAAATCACCACACGTCCTTCTTCCTAGCCAAGGTTTCCAGTTCCTCCTGGAAAATGGGGCTGGGGGATCCCGAGGCGTTCCAAGGCCAGATGAGCTATATAACGCCACCAGCTTCTTTATTCCATAATCTCCTCTCATTTGGGTTTGACCCAAGAATCTCCTAAGGGAAGCACGTAGGAGGGATCCTAAACAGATGAACTCAAACATCCAGAGAGAACTCAGTGCAGAGCCGCTGCTTTTACATGTCGAGAAGAGTCAGTTGAGGTCTTTCAGGGGTCTAAGTCTGAACCCAGCCCTCATATGGAGGAAACTGATTTCAGCCACTTGTATTAACAATATTACACGTTTAGTCAGTACCCAGATTTCATGACTAAAGGTTAAAGATTAGATGTACTTGCAAATTGAAAGCTTCCTTTAAGCTCTGCTCTGGCTTCACCACGACAGTCTGGTACAACTCCTGCATTACTGCACTGGAGAACCTCAGCAGAAGGTAATAACTCTCATACCAACTGTTTCACACTCTTCCTGCAGAAGTGTCCTGGAAAGTGGAACCTAAATTTACGCCAATACTTGTGCCGTGGAGCATAAGACAAGTTCTTTGAATGCTCAGCAAGTGGATTTGTTTTTTCTTAACACATTTTTCCAAACCCTGAAATTAATTCTTTTCACCTTTGATTTTTTTTTTGGTTGTAAAGAACCTAATTTTCTAACCTTAAAAGACCTGAAAAGATGAAAAACTGCATGTTTTTAGCTTCTTGTTTTGGCTGTGCTGAATGTAATCCTAATTTAGTGGCTGCATTAGGACTCTATGGAGAACAAAAAAGACTATTTGGGTGCTAAATTTTGAGATTTTGGAGAAAGGCTGTGACTAGATTGAGGTCCTATCTGTTCATCTATCAGATACCATTTGTGTACACTGTGGACACTAAACTTAGCAATTAAAATCCATAAGTGAAATATTTATAAAAATGTGACTACAAGAACGTCCAGCTCATTCTTTTTTATGTTATTGTCTGCCTGGTTACACATTTGCACTTCCTGGTGACATTTTGGCACGTAGCTGTTGGACAGTGACACATTTCCTCTCACATCTCGACCTTCATGCATCAAACGATCACATATCTCCCGTTCTAAAACTGGACACATGCTTTCAAGTGAGTGCAAGCAGTGGCCTTCAAAGTGCTTTTACTTATTGATGTTGAGCTCAGCAGGCAGAGAGGACAAAAACTGGAAACTGCAGCTTGCTGCCGTTGCACCGTGGAGACGTTTTAGTGGTATGCCACTCATGTTCAGTCTTTTTAAGTGTAACCTACAAATATGTGAGACATCTTCCAACCATGCTGAGTATCTTAAAATGTAATAGAGGTCAAGTTGGAAGGTAGGTTAGTTTGTTTGTGGTTAATAGCTTCTTTCTTGCACTGATACTTTGATTAAATTATGAACCGCAGACCTTGTCAGGAAGTGCATTTTATGAGTGTCTTTTTTTTATATAATAGCTCAACCTAGAACAAAAAAAGAAGTACTGTACAGGAGACATTTCCCATAAATGCCAAGTTGTGAGCCTTCTTTTCTTAGCAAGGAAAGGGCCCAGGAAATTGCTTGTGACCTGTGAAGATGGAGTCGTGGTCAGAGCTGTGGTTATTATTAAAGGACACACGTGGCTATTTGTTTCAGTTTTTTCCTCTAAAGCGTCACACTAAGACTGACAGCAGTAAAATGTTAGGGACAAATCTATAACTGAATGAATAACACATCGCTAAGTGTGTGTCTAATATACGCTACCCACTGCCTTAATTCTTTATGGCATATATTCAGTAGGAGTTGATTGTGTCACATAATTTGCTGCAGATTTATCTGCTGCACATCCATGATGAAGATTTCTCGTTCTTAAAGATGCTTTATTGGACTGAGATTTGGTGACTGTGCAGGCTATTTGAGTACAGTGAAATCATTGTCATGAACCGATCTGACATTTATCTTTGTGACATTGTGGATTATCCTGCCAAGAGATGGAGACTGTGGTCACAAAGGGACAGACATGTTTAGCAACAATAGTCAGTAGGCTGTGGTGTTTATGTACTGGTCAGTAGGTAACAAGGGGCCACCACCACCACCCTGAACTAACAAGACAGGATCCATACTTTGATGTTTTTTACACTAACAGAACTCAAGACTCATCAGACCAGGCAATGACATCAGGGTCATTGAACCTGTTCAACAAAATCCACAACTCTACCACATTTGAACGACAGACAACAATGCTGCATTCACGTTAGTCGTAGTAATGTCCCTGAACAGATACAGCCACCCATGTAGAGACTTCTATGGGTTAAGACACACCAGCGGGGCAGTTTGGGAACAGGGATCCAGGGAGTATAAATACACTGTTGCCCATTTAGGAAACATCTTGCAACAGTTTTAAAGAAGAAGAATTATTCTTCTGTTGATAATATTTTTTCGAAGGCCACACTATGTTATTGTACAGAAGGTGGGTTAGAAAGATTCCTTTAGATATTTCCAGAGACATTGCTGTGTATTGACATTGTGTCTTACGTCCAATATCTGTGAGCATTTAGCATTAATTAAAGCTGCATTGATGTTTTTGGGTCTGCTCATTAATGAAAAGCTCTTCTCATGTGGTTTAGATGTATTTTCCGACTATCGTTTTGGACCTTTAATTTAGATGTCAGAATATACATTTACATACATGTGACAATGAACACATTTTACTTTATTAATGAAAATAAGCATAAGTGCACCACATGTTAAGTATAATTTACACTTATCTTATGTACATACATACATACAACTTATGTATGTACGTACATACGTACATACATACATACATACATACATACATACATACATACATACATACATACATACATACATACATACATACATACATACATACATACATACATACATACATACATACATACATACGTAAATACATGTATGTATTTATTTATTTATTATTTATGCACAGTATTGTCTATATATTCTTCGGTACAACAGTAATTCAAGATTTCTTCATGGTTACTCTCACCCACATCTTAGAGCTGATATATTTTCTCATGACGCTCAGACCTGCTACTGCACACCCCTCCATCTCCATATATCCACATACCTCCATAGAGCCACACGCCCTTCAGCATGTTCAAGGAGGTTCACCTGAAAGGTTAAATCTTTCCTCCCTGCTGGCTTTCCTCCACCCTCCCCACATTATCACCAGCCTACAAACTCCATAGGGGTTTATCTCCTGGCTTTTTGTCTCCGTGGACATACATATAATCAAGACGCTCCACACTGAGTCTCATCAGCAAGGTCTGTCATTAGTTTATCCCTGATGACTCATAGCTGCCTTTGTGAGGATGTTATTTAGGTCTACACTAACCTGACACTATTTTGGGGAGTATTTTTACAACCAGTCTGCGCCACCTGACCAGCCACTGGAGTCACTTGGTGATGGCTGAACAGTCAAAAATAATTATCATGTTTTTCATCAAGGTCAAAGACAGATGCAGTGAATTCATAAGAGCTTAGGGACAAAACGAACCTCCGAGATTCTGACTGCATTCAAAATTCATATAACACATTATTTATTGTTTGAGGGGGGACGAGGACAACTTTTAGAGGTTTGTCATGAAAGCTGATCCAAGAACTTGGGATAACTTCATAAGGAGTCGACCGAGGCTGGTGTCAGTGCATCAAAAGCCACTACAAAAAGATGTCTTCAGAACAGGAGCTACAACTGTCACACCCCTACTGAATCATGGACAACATCAAAAGTGTCTCACCTGGGCTAAGGTGAAAAAATTGATGCCCAGTGGTCCAAAGTAATTTTTTCAAATTAAAGTAAATGTTACAGTTCAAATCACAGTCCTGGAGTCTGGAGAAAGAATGGAGAGGCACAGAATCCAGGATGCTTGAAGTCCAGTCCAGCCTTTAAGATTGTGGGGTACATGTGATGTGCTGGTGCTAGTTGTTGGTCTGCTGTGTTTTGTTAAGTCCAAAATCATTCATGGTCAAAGAGCCTCAATCATGTATCTAATGTATAAATGAAGACACTGTTCAGAAGTTGGACATTTCTGTATTTTACAAAATCACATTTCCTTTCATAAAATGGCTCCAGATAAGGACGCAATGAAGGATGCAGCGAAGGACCTTTCTTGAGTATCTAAAGAATTCAGACAGCTCTTATTACGGCTGCCACAGTGATTCTTCCAGCTCACTTCACCTGGTTAGAAACTTTCCTGAGCAAAACTGAATATTCAACCGCAGCCTTAGTTTTGTTCCTGCCTGCCCTTGACTCATCTTGCCTGTCTCAGTTTTATTAGATTTTACCTGCTTCCGTTCGATATGTCGTCCTCACGTTGTTTTTCCACTTGACTAAGTAAACTGTCTCTTCACTCACCTGTCCTGACTCTTCATGCTCTTTGAGATGCTTTAAAAGCAGCAATAAAAGAAGCACAATTGTTTCACAGTCTTTATTACTTTCAGCGACACATACTGTGTAGGCCTGATTTATGCCAACTTATCTTTCCTTATTAAAGCGGTCTGTCAGTTCTGATTGGGTGTTTATATGCAGTCATGAAAGGTGCGCATGAAGGTTTTGACAATATTGGGCTTTTAATGAGCTCTTTCATGAAATCTTAGTTTCATTTCAACATTCATTTTTTAAAACGCAGAATTGCACTTATTTTTTTTTTATATTTAAGGTTTTATGAAATAAACAGTGTCAAAAATATATCTATACCCATTATTAATTCAGTGGTGCTCAGACTTTTAAATATCTTTTGACTTGTCAATGCCAAAGCTTCTTAACTTTAATTGAGTGATCACGGCTGAATACAGCTGATAGATTCTCCTGGTCAACGTCATAAAGGGTTCTGTTTCACTGCACATATAAGACTGACCTAAATACTGTACAATGGAAAAAAATCCAAGCAAACTCAGCGGAGATCTGAGAAAGAAGTTTGGAGATCTTACAAGCCAGAAAACCCCCTTGGAGCTATTCCTTAAAATAAAAAAATTAAATAAAAAAAAACAATAAATAAATACCATCATCAGACTTAAACTGTTTTAGAAGTTACATCCTCAGAAAGTTTGCTTGGATGGTCTAGAACAGGGATCACCAACAGGTAGCCCGCAAGAACCACATGAGTAGCCCGCGGGCCTGTTCTAAAAATAGCTCACTATAACAACTTACCAGTAAGCTGCATCTATTTTTATTTTTTGTTGGTATTATTTTTTTTTAAATCACAATTGCATTGGTATCAATTTGTTAGAGATAATATATAAAAAAATGTTTATTATTAAATATTAGAACAGCGCTAGCTGGTCTCCATGGAAACAGTTGCCATAATCAGTGTCTTTACATAGATGAATATCATTAATTATTAATGATAACATATAATTAAAGTTAAATTGAGGAACTTTTATTTCAGAAGTGTGTGTCAAACTGGTAGCCCTTCACATTAATCAGTACCCAAGAAGTAGCTCTCACTTTCAAAAAGGTTGGTGACCCCTGGTCTAGAACAACCACCAAAGCACAGGTCTGGACCATTAGTGTCATCTGCTGTCAAGCAAGTATGACATCACTGTGACCTGACAGACTGCTTTCCAAGAACGAAAGGCCTGTCAGTCAAACTCAAACTCATGTAAAGTTTGCAGCTGACCGCATGGACAAAGAAAACAAACTGAACTTTTTTATAGTCAGGTGAGATAAAAATTATTTGGCAACAGCTACCCAAGGAGTGAAGGTGAAGGCACAGGGCGGTAGCATCATACAGTGGGACAGTTTTTCTGCCAGTTATGTTGAACGGGTTGAGTGTGAAAGACATTTCTAAAAAGTAACTTAACAGCATTAAATATGCAAAGGTTAACAAAATGTGCACCCATCACATAGAAGATGTGCATTTTCAGCAATGCTAAAAAAAAACCTGAGCGTGGAGGAGACACAAATCTCTTTAGGGCTGCATAAGGAATGGGATCTGGTCACAGCGAAAAGATTGTAATACAAAAAAACCCACAAACTGCATTATATTGTGTCTGAACACATTCAGTTTTGTACTCATTCAACACTCATGCTGTAAACGTGGTATACCTGTGTTCTTAATCATTAACATGTCAGTTAGTATTTGTGTGAATCACGCTGAATTCTTTCTGCTTATTAACCAAAAATGGTAATCAAGGCAGGAGAGTTTGATCAGAAATAAATACAGTGCCAATACCCAGCCAAAAATGGTGACTCTTTACTGACATAAAAATCCTGCTAAAGCCTGATAATGTAATGAATGGTATACATGTATTATCATCAAAATATTCTTAAAATAAAATTAGAGTAAAAGTAATGCAGTTATGGTTGACTGGCCCTCTTCAACATCTTGCCACCGGGTCTGGCTTCCAAAGGTGGGCAAAAAATTGCTGAAATTCTGAAAAAACATTGGAAAGACAAAATATACTTTATTTAGCACAAAACGTGGACAAATTCATCCACTACAGCAGGCAAAACTGTTACACAAAACTTAGATAACAGATAACAAAATAGAAAACAGTAGATTCAATTAAATCAATTAAGTAAAAGTGAAATAATGGAGCTAAAGAAAGAAAACAGTAAATTCAACAAAGTAAATATAATCGAATAAAGATCTGTTATTCAGATGTGCAGCTCTGTAAACATGCAGGAAGCTGTTGTAATCAGTTTTATCATGTTATGTAATCTCCCCATGCAAAGACGAGCTTTTATCTCCGTTTTTAGAAAGAGCTTAATTCCCGTGCCTGTAATCTCGTCATGTCAAGACCAGTAACGAGTTATGTTTATTAGAAATAAAGCATATTTTTGCTGGATTATAAGTCTTAATATTTGTGTTTATTTTCCGACTGCCAGCTTGTTCCTAGCTTATTATATTATCTTGCTGAGTGAGGGATAAGTGGGCTGTGTCGCCCGCTCGCACTCACAGCTGGCGCACCAGCGGAGCAAGTCTTTACGCACAAGGCATCATTGGCTGAGAAGCCACGCGTGTCGCAGGGAAGACGACGAGCCAGTAAACAGCTTGAAGCGAAGCGGTGAAGTATCGGGCAGTTGGTGTATGTGCGCAGTCTCAGCTACAGTTTGTCGATCTGCGGACTGATTTGGACCTTTTTTTTGTTTCTGGAGCTGTTCGCGGTGCTGAAACATGAACCAAAGCGCAGGGGCAGTGCAGCACACTCGGCGATACTCAGTGGAGGAAAAGGTAAGCAAAGACAGAGATGAAGCTAATCCCCTTTTCTTCATCTCGTCCATGTTGCCTGATTGAGGATGCATCTGTTACTGAGGTTTAACTACCAGACTTGGAAACACGCAAAGAACTTTTATCTGGAAGTTGGCAGCTGCTTGAATAAGTTAGGGTAACTTAAAATCGAGCCACGTGGAGAAAGTTGAAAGTCACTGAAATGACACTGGGAATCAGTGTCGTGTCATACCTGCAGGCACAGTTTCGAGATATGACCGGTGGCTGTGCTCCTGTAGCGCAGACACGATTTTGGATAAATGATTTAACCGAAAAGCAGGACAAATGGCTTCTCGGGTGCATCCACTTAATTAAATGATTCATGGGAGTTTCAGTATACAGACAAAGATGACAGGGCAAATATTGGCGTTTAATGTCGAAGCCTGCAATAGAACTTCCTGATGTGAAACAAGTAAAAGTGACTTTGCTATTAGATTTTTTGGGGGAGCTTATTTTTGGCATGCCTCCTAGCAGTATAGAGGTGTGTAGGAAAGACTTTGCTTGTCAGACAGGAGAGGGTGTTGCATAACAGATAACAGAAGTAACTGAACTGTGAAAAAGGTCTCATAGCCAGCAAGTGTGGCCTGAAGGCGGGGCAACCTTCTCCATATCACTAAAGTTTATAGGCCAGCTCAAACTCAGTCAAACTTTATCTTTAGGGATGTTTGCAAGCATACAGATCTTTTATGCTGCAGGACAAATAAATACAGGGGGTAATTATGATATGATATCAAACAAAGAATAAACTGTTCACACAGTGTGCACAAATATGAGCTTCACATTTTGCAAGTTTATTCTACGGCAGTGCTCAACCGCTTTGAGACATGAAAAAGGATTAAGGCAGCATTTAGAAGCAAAGAGACACACAGAACAAAGTGAGCTGAATAATAGCACAAAAAGGTGCACTAAAAGAAGAACAATGACAAAGAACAGAGCTGAACAAATGAAAGTCTCAGACTTAGAAGATCTCACATGTTCTCTCGTCCTAACAGTTTCTTCTGTTAGGATTGAGCCTCTCTGTTTGAACTTGGAGATCATGAGCGGACCCGTTCTGCATCATTTGAGATTCCTGAGCAGCTCATAATAAAACAGGAGACCAAAATTATTTTTTTAGCCTCAAACTTTTTCTTGTTAAATTGGATTATTTGTCAGACCAGGGGTGCGGCTGAAGTGCATACCTGCCAGTTGTCTGGCTGCATGCAGGTGACCATAATAGTCCTTATTCTCTATTTCTGAAGGTCTGCTCCAACCAGTACCTGCAGAAAGTGGAGAACTGTTTCATACACTGGTGATCTAAGCTCACGGACGATGCAGAAACAAACACTGCCGCTGGCAGACTGTAAAGTGACTGTTCAAATGTAGCATGAGAGATATACTGAAGAGACTGTACATAGCCAATGTTTTTTTTTAATGGTGAAAAGGGAATTATTTGATAATTAGCGAGAAAGCATGTGAACCTACTTTTACTCCACATGCTTGCACATACAAACAAGACTACATCCATACTTGCTAGTGACATAATATAAATCTGTGGGAAACCACCCATGCAGGATATGTCAAAGGTCATTCAATTCAACTTGGGATACGTTGAGCTGTAGAGCAGTTTTGTGTCAGGACATTAAATGTTGAACAAATTGAAAGTGTGACACATTTATAGCCAGTAGATCAATGTCATTAGCTCCTTATGTTCTAAATATAGAAGCAGTGAGTCGAGTCAATTCAGAGACATCACCCTGGAAGAGTTTGACTGACAAATTAATGGACAAATTGACCAACTAAGTGAAGTTGCTATTTCTAGACTCACACTACTACTGTGGCTGAAAATGTAGAATTCTCTCTGAGGAGCAGAAATTAATTTCACTCACCTTGGCTATATATTACCGTCTGTGCTTGTCTCATTACATCCAGCATTCAGTAGCCATTAAAACCAGCTGCAAAGAAAATGGAAATTGAGGACAATTGTGACATTGCCCCCC
>VURO01018285.1:2960-14435 GCA_015108175.1 Pelvicachromis taeniatus
CTCTTGCTGCTGCTTTCCTAAAAGCACATAATCTTTTTTTTTCCTTTTTCACTGCTGACAGAGAAGGGACGCTTTGTAATTAGAGGTCGTACATGTTTCCAGGATCTTAATATTCACAGAAGCCAAACCAAGCGCTCCTCTGTGTCTGCACTGCCTTACTGTAAAGCACATGATTTGTGAGCTAACTGCTCTAACTCAGGCATGTACACGTGACAGCTATTACACGCACATCTTTGGATAATCCCTGTTTTCAATATGAGAGCGCGTGTGCACACACACATACACAGACACTCACCACATACACAGACAAATGCTTGTAAAACAAAATGCTTGTCCTATGACCATGAACATTATGAACACTGACAACCATTCAGAGAGAAGGAGATTTTGTATAAATCTTGGTGTTCTGCAGCAAAACGTTTGACTTTTATTCCATCAGTAACAACTTCAATAATTTTTGGTTTACCATCATAATTAAACCAGTACTGAACTTCTCCGTGAGAATGGACCCCCTTGTGCTCATTTCCAGCGGCAAGGTTTTATTTATGGAGTCTACTAGAGTGGCTTTGCGTGCCTTACAGTTCAAAATAGTGCATCACTTTCTTATCCTGGGCCTTAAGCAACTCAGTTGATCAACTTTATAAAAAAGCAAGGTGTTTTACCCCTTTTCTGCTTAAGACCTTTACACACCAAACATGTTAAATCTGTGCAAATAATTTGTGCATTAGAAATATTTTTTGGACTCGCATATTAATTCAGACATTCACACAGACTTGCATGATGTCACTGGATGAATTTGCAGCGTTTAGTTTTTTGAGCCAAGCTTGACATTATTGCTTGATGCTTTATTTTTTTTCACGGTTCATTTATTGAGGATGAATGCTTTCGGTGTGTATGTCCGTTACATGACAAGTTTGCAAAAAAATGTGAAATTTTGTGTTATTTTTCACATGTGCTTGCTGTGTAATGGCTGTTACATTGCTAACTAATTGGCTGCCCCTTGAAGACAGAAGTTTTGAGCAGCAGGTGCGTGCTCACATCGAGCACAGACCAAATAAGTGATATCCACTCTCACTGAGATTATACAGAGTAAAAGGCAGGAAACCATTGGCACTGAACTTTTATATCACTTGATGGTGATCTGGTGAACACATTGGTCTTACATAGGATGTGCACTCCCAGTTGTTTTGTTTGACACAAATAAAGAATACAGAGAATGGATGTCTCACAGATTGGAGCTGCAAAATTGAATTTTCTCAAATAAATCATGTGATAGATTTGATGGCGCTCTGTAAACAACAGAGAAGGTTTACAAAGGATTGCTTTCTCTAATGCTCCAAAACATGATGAAGTTGGATGGGCAGGCGGGTGCAGCAGATTGAAGTTTTCTTTGAGGAGTGGTGGTGTTGATAAAAGCATTGACTCCAGTGCTGTATTTGTTCATACATCTTCTTGCAGCTGATTACACTTTAGATTACACAACGCAAACTACGATGACCTTCGCCAGCGTGTTTGCTGTCATGTTCAACGGCTGCACGGGGATCATGGCCGGCTCCAACATGTCAGGTAAGTGAACAAATGTTGTGCATGTGCTGCTTGGTTATCTGTGTCAAAACATACAGCATAAAACCTGCATTACCCACCAGGTGACCTGAAGAATCCCAGCTACTCCATTCCCCGGGGCACCATCACAGCCGTAATCTTCACCTTCATCATTTACATCATGCTCAGTGTGCTGGTCGCCTGCACCTGCGATCGGTCAGTAAAAAAAGAAAATGTTTTCACCTGCTGTAATGCACTCATTGTTTCATTAACATCTGCAAACAAATGAAAAAAGAAGTTGCGCTAGGGATGGGTATTGACACTGTTCTCAGATAAATTTACCAATACTTCTTATCAATAACACTGGCTGTATGTTGGTGTGAAATTATTACTTTTGAATGGAATCTCAACCTGATTCTAAGGAGATATGAGGTTGTTTGGTAATGTTCTGGTAGTGCCAGTGAACAAGAATTTTATTACCACAAAATTAATTTTCTGGAATTGTCATGGCAGGTCACACTGAAGCAGGCAGACTCAAATCATTCTAACTTGCTATGGACCTCGTGAGGCCACAGTCACCTCTACCAGCACTTTATGCATGCCCTCTGCATGACAGTGTTACTATTACAGAAAAGTGGTGGCGGACGTTTATAGTTCCAAGTTGCAGTGTAGGCTATAGCAGCCTTCATGAGACACACAATTCATATCCATTTGGACTGTGTTGGATGGAAGCAGGTGAAAAGATAGTTTCATGTTTAAGCTTGTTTAGGTCGAGTGCTCAAGGAGTCCATTTGGCTTTTGCCCATGAAGTTTTGATTGAACTTGGACTGGCTGTAGTTCAGGAGGAACTACTAA
Organism: Pelvicachromis taeniatus; assembly: GCA_015108175.1. Lineage (NCBI taxonomy): Eukaryota > Metazoa > Chordata > Actinopteri > Cichliformes > Cichlidae > Pelvicachromis > Pelvicachromis taeniatus. The sequence goes on from VURO01018285.1 coordinate 5,358, forward strand.
TTGGAAGGTTCTTGGTTTCATCCCTTGCTGCTCCAGTCTGCATGTCAAAGTATCCTTGATACCATGTACTGAACACTGAGTTGCTCTCGATACATTCATCGAAGTGTGAATGTTGGATAGAAAGCTCCGGCATAGGAAAAAAAAGCCTGCGTGAATGGGTGACTAAGGTTTTTAGTATGACTTTGAGTGGTCAAGTAGAGTAGAAAAACACTATACAAGAACCACTCTGTCTATCATTAAAATGCTTTACCGGTTAACATGTGACAGTGTTTTTTTCTTGTTCCCTGCATGTAATGACTGAGAATCTGGCGGATACTTGTGATCAGTTTGGAACATTTAAAGACGTGTTTTAAACCAAAGCCAACACTGTCCTGAGTAGTAACCACAAACAGTTTAAAGAATGTTGGTGATGTTAGGAAATTGTTTGTGAAGTCCCATTTTGTAGCCTCCATATGGGTGTTAACACCATCGCCATCTTAAAATGACATGTTTACTTTCTAACAACATGCCAATTGCAAGTCCTGAATAATCAGACCAAAACACACTTAATGTTTAATCCAGTGTGATTTAAAATGAGCCACTGAACCCATAAACTCATAAACACACCCATAAAGAGTTCCCTTATACATCCATAAGAAGAAGAAACACAACTTTATTGTCATTGCACAAGGCAACAAAATTTGCTCTCTGCATTTAACCCATTCACTCAGTGAAGCAGTGGGCAGCTTACAATCCAGCGCCCAGGGAGCAGTGTGTAGAGACGGTCCGTGCTCAAGGGTACCTCAGGGTAGCCGTTGGGTGGATTCGAATCCCTGACCTTCCGATCAAGGGGTGAGCACTCTACCACTGAGCTACCCCCCTACATCTATAGGACTTAGAAGTCTTTGTGCAACCAGAGGTATTGCATTTTTAGTTTAGAAAATCTTATCAAGGCTCTGGTAACTTTAAACTTGACTCATCCCTAAGTGTAAAAGCCCAGTGTTCATAGAGCCGTCCATATTGCTGAAATCTTTGAGTTCAAGTGCAGTCCTGCAGTAGTGGACACAGCACATTTTCCCTTCAGCGATGAAATCCAATACTCAGACAGGGTTCATTTTCTGCTTCACCATGCAGAGTTAGAGCATCAGAGGAGGCTGATTTCAAAACCATTCATTCCAGCAAGATGTTATCAATACCAGGTGTCAGTTAATCAAGCCAACCATTGTAATTGAAACACATGTGGGATTCCCAGATCTTTTATATGTCATTCAGTATGTTTGCTCTAGTGAGTGATGTTACTATATAATATACTATACACTTGGTGATAAGAGGTTTCATAACACACTTTCTCTACATCTGCACTGTCTAATGTGTTTTTTCAGAATCACAAATGTTCATATATATTTTTATCTGATGTAGCTAAATGCACACATATTTTGTGTTGTATTCTAACAAAGGTAGAATTGTGTTTATCACTAGTGAAAGTCCATTCTCACATGACATATCTGGGATGAAAGCATGTGTCTGGGTGGTGACGTATTCTTGGATCAAAATGTGTATGTGTACCAGTGATGGGAATAACGGCCTTAAAAGTACTGCTACTTTTTTCCAGTAACGAGTAATCTAACTAATTTCTATTTCTATCGTCACAACGCAGTTACTGTTACTAACAAGACAATGCAGTGCGGACGCGTTACTATTTTTCAACACACAGACGGTTGAAACTGTCTTCAGCTTACTAGGGGGGGGCGAAACAGTCGCACGAGTGTTGCTGACTGGTTGAAGAAGAATAATATAGTCATGGTAAACCAATCACATGACCAATTTAAGATGACATAGCAACAAAATGCTATACACCAGTTTTTAAATTGTGTTGATAGGCCACATAAAACCAGAGTCATGATAAACAAAATATATGCCGTGTTTTTTTCTGAATACTATCGGCACCTTTACTGTCTAAGGACAGCGCTAGCAAGCACTCTGAATACAAAAAAAACAATGCATTTCCTTTAGGAGTGACGGCGGTGTGAAAGTGAAAAAGAAAGAGAGCGAGTTTTGAGATGTGAGAGATTTGTGCCATGTAGCGTGTTTGGAGTGTGTAGTTAGTATGTTGTCAGGTATCGGGCTTATGATGTTCTCCTTTATCTTATTGTGGACAGAAATTATTTTTTGGAGTGGCACAAATAATTTGTGTTGCATCTTATTTGATGCAGAACACCTGATTGGTCTGTAAATAGTTTGAAATGTGTCATGGCTGTGAAGCTAGCCATGTGGTGTGGTGAATGGTGGACCCAAATGCTGGCACTCTGTGGATGCAGGGGAGTTGTTTATTTACAGTGATGAATGAGAATCACAAAGCGAGGAAGGTGAGGACAGAACAGAAACTAAACTGGGAGGAACAAAAACACACACCTGGTAGCACAGGATGAAGACAGAGAAACACCATTTAACGCGGGAACACAGAACGATCTTGTAGGGTGGAAACACAGATGGAGCAACATCAGGCAAAGGCAAACACAGGGCTTAAATACACACAGCGGTAACAAGGGGATAGCACACAGAAGGGGAACACAACTGATCCTAATGAGACAGGAAAGTGCAAAACACCATACACTGACAACAGATAGAGACCTTCACAATAAAGCAGGAATTCAAAACATAAGCACAGACACAGACGATGAATGGAACTGTATGAAAATGATTCATTAAACATGTTTGTGGTTACAGTAAAAAAATCTAAAAAAAAATTTACTCAGATTTTATGTTTTGTGTTTGATTTTATATTAATTGTGTTAATACAATATGTCAAAATGAATGTGACATGTGAGGTTGTGCTGAAAAGAATGACATCAAACAAGCCAAGATAAACAGTTTTTAAAGGTGAAATGTAGAGTTCAAATCAAATGTAGTCAAAAACGGCCAATTATATGCCAGAGCCCAGAGGTTAAACATTTTTCTAGTAACACAATAGTTACTTTTCCTAGTAATTAGTTACTTTTAGATTATTGTAACTCAGTTACTAACTCAGTTACTTTTTTGAAGAAGTAACTAGTAACTATAACTAATTACTTTCAAAGTAACTTACCCAATACTGATGTGTACACAGTAGGAATACACACTGATCGTACACTGGATGAAGACTCAATAGTAGCTAAAAGTAATAAAGGAATGAAATGGATAGCTCACTGATTTTTTTGTTAGTGTCTGATATGGACAGATTAAAGTATAATTATTTAATAGGGAAGTAAGAAAACTGCTAATCCATTAGTGTCCATTCTTTGTTTTATTATTATTTACTGCTCATCTATTTCTGGGTTGTGGGGGCAACAGGATAAGGAGAGAACCTCCCTCTCCTTAGCCTATTCCTGCATCTCATCTGGAGTTACACTGAAATTGTAAACTCTTCAACGTGTCCTGGGTATTTTTTGGGCATGTCCAACTGGGGTCCCCCAGGTGGGTTCTCCCAGAAACACTGAAACACTTCACTCAAGAGGTACCCAGGAGGTGGCCTGAACTGACCACCAGCTCAGACCACCTGAACTGACTTCTTTCGATGTGGTAGAGTGGCGATTCTACAATGACTTGTAGAGACTTGACTAACTTATAACCGACCTACAGTTTAAACTCCACCCTTTTCCAGCTGAGAACCATGGTTTTACACTCAGAGGTGCCAATTCTTATTCCTGCTGCTTTATTACAGTGTAGTCTTTAGACTACTTAGGTGAGACTACGCAGCTGGTGACGTAACCTGTGTAAGTGGCCAACGTCATTACTGATGTTAATTACCATGTACTCAGAAAAACTCGCCACTAAAAGTGAAGATTAAATTCTCAAAATAATTAAATGTAAGTAAATTGTTGAAGTTGTTTGCTTAATTGACAAACACTTCATAAACAGTTAAAGCAAGCCATAACTCTGATTAAAGTTAAACTGATTCAAAGGTAATCAAAAAATAGTTTTTCAATAAACAGAAAAAGTTAGCTGTAGTATTAAACTTTTCAAACCATCAGTTATTCAATACAAAATGACTGATGTACAAAAAAAACTCCATGATGTTATAAAATGAATAAATAACATCAGCTTTAAAACAAATTAAGTTTGTATTAGTTGGTCACATAGGGCTGTCTGGTGTGTTCACACCAAAATGTCGGTTACTTCTAACTTAGCCTTGTATGAGGAACGACGGTTATGACTACAGTCAGTGATGCACTTGTTTGCACTGGTTCTCAGAAACCTGGTCATGTGAGTTATTTCTTTCACTGTACAGAGGAAATTGAAAAGATTCCTATTAAACGACAGTAAAAGGAACAGATGAGTGAGACAGAAAGTGAATCATTAGCTTATTTGCAGAACCGTGCAATCTGTCCAACAGGGAAGGACACAAGACGTCGGCACACGTGGTGTAAGGTTGTGTACAGGTAGTTTCATTCCTGGTAAATCACTTCCCTTATTGTCCTTAGTTTGCTTAGGATCATTTGGTTTAGTGTGGTTAATATGAAGTCATTTCTAAGAACCATTTGTATTTCTGTTCCTCCTTGTGTAGTTCAGGTATCTGACTTTGAGATTTTTTACTTCAATTATGTTTCATTTTGGAAAATATGGAAGAAAAGTTGCTAACTTTAACTTTAAACCAGTTGCATACTTTGGCATGTTGGCTTTTCTCATCTAATTTTAAGAAGTTTTTTGTTTGTCTGTTTGTTTTTTGTTTTGTTTTTTTAAATGAATTTCACAATGTAGTCTTTTGCCCGTAAGAAGATATCTGGAATTCACTGTTTGTACTTTCCACAATTTATGCAACAGTCTGTGCAGTCTGTGGGCTGGGGTGGGGGGGTGAGTCAGCAGACCAATGTTTTATGCAAACTCTTAAGATCCTGCATTAATTTGCTCTCCAGTTGCTACCATCAGCTAATAAGTGTGCCTGTAGTGGCAGGGGACACCGAACAGTCCATTTTAAGATTCAGCTTTCATTTTCTCATGGTGCAAACAGGAGCTTATAGGCATTACCTGCTTGTAAGTAGTGAACTGCCTTGTACATCATCTCTCGCTTGCAGAAAAAAAAAACCCCATTTATTTGAAACCTTCACTGCTATTTCTGCTACATTAAGCTGGCTCACTCCTTGAAAAATATTACCAACAATACCTGAAGTGCATCATAAAACTTTATTGAATTTCTGCAAGGAAATTGCTGGAAGACCCATATTTATCACACTGCAAGAATTCAAGTAACATCTATTTTTCAAGTGCAAATGGTTCCAGAAATGAGGGGAAAAAAACTGCTATCCATTATGAATGCAGGACTCGTACACCTATTCAGAGTATGCACTTGGTGAAAACTACCCTCAGATGTTGTGATGTAACTACAATAACTATGTCTTACTTTTTTGGTTTAAAAACAAAACAGGCTGATTTTCGTCAAGATACCAAAAATCCTAACGGGCAATTATTCATGTCAAGTCAGTCAGTTAAACTTTTTTTTTTGTCAGGCTAATCAATGCGTCCTGAACTGAAATATATTTGCTTCAATAATTTATCACAAATGTGATGTATGTGCCTTATGAAGCAGTTGAACAGGTGTTCGTGGTTATTGCTGGAGGTCACTTTGGCAGATGGTTTGTATGGATGAAGTTTAGGGGTTAAAAACTACAAATTGAATATCTTCCACGTATTACTTTAAAAAAGTGAAGATAAATATTTGAAACTTGTGTATCAACAGAACAATTTCACATCAAAAACCAACAACACAGCAAGCAGCAGCTGTGTGTAATGATGCATGATTGCACACATGAATTATACAGTTTTATTATACAAAATTAACTGTTTAAATAGTCAACCCTTTTTATAATGAAACACCAAATATGCAATAAAATAAATAATAACTTTATAAATAATACATTTTTTTGTTTTAATAAGGACTTGTTCAGGTTCAGATACAGTAATTAAAATTGAAAAAGGTCAATTTAAGGAAAATTCATAAATAAAAATATAAACTGATAAATATTTGCAAGAATTAATTTGTAGCTCTGTTTAGGTCTGTGTGGATCACTCATTATATGAGTATGGGCAATATTGACAATAAAGGTGGGCTGAAACTGATTACTCTATGCTACCAGGGAGAAAAAGCTTGATGTTTGGCAGCAGATGAAATTGCTACTAATATGGTCAGGTTACCTTTCTTTGAAGTTCTCCAATGTCTGTCCATAAAAGCAAAAACAGAACACCCCGTGCCTGCAGTTCAACGAGCTGTCCAAAGTGTGGCAGTCACGCTCTCTCTAGAATCTGCAGCTCTCCTTTGAAAGATTTCGACCGACAAACCAACCTTTACACAAGGCTCTTCTTCTAAATTGCTACCCTCTGCAAATTGTAGCTCTCCATCATAGCTTTTAAAAGCAAAGCAGTTAAGACTGTGAGTATTTAAAAGTAAATGTTAGGGAGGTGGGAGAAGGGCTGTTGAAAATGCTTCTTGATAACTGCCTACCTGAGTCTGTGTGTGTGCCGGTCTTGCAGCATCTCTCTTGTCTTAGGTGTGAGCGATCGTCAGTGTGTGCTCATTATAACAAGGGATAAGATCATTCACCGTGGCGCTGACAGCTTCAGACGATTCAGGCTCGATTTTAACATGAACTAATGTATGATGTGCTTTAGCTAGCTGAACTTTTCTGTTATGAGCTGTAGGTGGAGGTCTCACAGATTTTTTTTTTCCTTCCTGTAATTTCCTAGCAGTGTGATCAGTCACTTCCAGGAAGAGAAAGTAACAGAGTTGAGTTAGAAAGTATAAATCAGAATGGACTTTTGAAGTTTGATGGATTCAGTTATTGTAGTTTAGCAATGCCACATCATTATAGAATATTTCAAAATATGAAAAAGCTTTCACTGAAAGATTGACTTTGCAGATGCACTTTTTTAAGAGTACATTTTGTGCTTTGCAGCTATTAGCACTGCAAGGAAAAGGAATCCTATTTGGATGGAAAAGCTGTCTAACTGGTTTCCAGGTCATCGTTAATCGAGCGGCTGCATTTTTTTTGGTCTGTTTTGCGATTATCGCTGATGATATGCCACTATGGTAAGAGGGGCTGATGATGGCGAGGTAGTCTGAGGGGATGGGAGATAAAGGGGAATCTATTAACCTCATGTGACCAGCCAGCCAGCCATGACAGATTGCCCTGTCTCTACTTTATCAAGCTCTTTTGGTAATGTGTGTGTGGATAATGAAATGTATGACAACTCATTGTGCTTTTCCAAGCTGATGATGATGGTTATTATAAATTATTATTATTATTATTATTATTATTATTATTATTATTATTATTATTATTATTAGGTTAAAGTGATCTAGTGGGGCTTTCTGTCTTTGCTTGATTTACATCTTTGTGTTTGTGTGAGTGCACACACGTGTTTCCCTCAGCACAGTGCATCAGTGACCTGTGGGCTAATCCGCTCTATGCTATAGAAGCTTTTGTATTAATAATCGACTTGATGATTATATTAATTTGAATCTGCTGGGCCTCCTTTTGTGGTGCTATCTCTGACATGCAGCTTTGTAAATGCATGCGCAGTCCGTACACCCCCTGAAGTGCCTCTCCCTCTCATCTCGCTCCTCTGTTGTCCCCTTTACTCTCTCGCGCACACATACACTCACACACAGGGTGTCTAATTCCCCTCACTTTTCTTGAAAACACATCTTTCTTCACAAAGCTTAATACTTTTTTCCATTGGCTATTCTTCCAAACACCACTGTATGTCTGCTGTCTCTTGTCTTCACCCACACACTGCCAATTTCCATTCCACTGTGTTCCTATCCTATATTTTAACTGTCCCTCCCCTAGCTTGGATTACCTTTCATGCTTTTGTTTACTTTTTTAATTATTCAATGTCATCTCCTCTGTTGCTGCTGCCACTTCTGTGTAGATCAACTCCCACAACTCAGTTTTTTGGTTTTTAAGAATTGAAAAATTCTTGAGAAAGAATTTTCTCTGTCTCCCACTAACTGACTGTGGCCTAAGGGTGGGCCACAAGCTATTACGGTAGAGTTTGCAGAAGCAAGTGTGACTGATCAGAGAATTACACAGCTCTCCATTTGAATACTGGCACCCAAGCAAACCAGCGTGCTGCACAGGCAATTTCAAATTTGAGCTTAAAGCCACCACGTGTAGGATTTCAGCTTAGGTGTCTCACAGTGGAAGTATCAAGAAGACGGACACGATTTAGTCGAGGTACTGAGAGTGGCCAAGCAAAATTTCTGTTTTACATAAGGCGCATTGTTTGTTTCCTAGATAGTTGCTTTTGGATTGTGTCATGACATGGGGAGGGGATATCTTGAATTGGCATATCAGGCAGGTGCATGTGGGCTAAAAGTTGGCTTAAAGGGAGGGGGTTCATTTAAGTGGATGAGTATTACTGTAGGATTAACAACAGAACTCTAATGCAAGAATGCTCATTTAGAGTCCAAGATCACACATACACAGATGGAAAGCATAATTTTCCTTTAACTAAAGCTGGCCACCAAAGTAGGCAATGGAAACAGGTAAATATTAGGCTAGCCCAAACTAACCTAATCAAATGATAAAGTAGGGAACATAGAGGTCTAGTCTTACCAAACAGGAAATGATGCATGTTGTGGTACATATTAGGGCTGCCACAAACGATTATTTTGATAGTCGACTAGTCACCGATTATTTTTGCGATTAGTCGACTAATCAGATCATGCATCCATTGGACGTAAAATGTACAGCTTATTGCACCAGCATGCATCTGCTTTTATATAACTATCATTAGCATACAGCTTTGAGTGTTTAAGGTATGTGCTAACTAAAAATAAAGACAAGACTTACACAGCTACATTCTCGCCTGAAAATATGTTAAACGTTTATTCGGTGACCCAGAATGAATAATAAGAGTAATATTAAAACTAACTAGCCACAGACATTGTTGAAAACTGAGCAGGGCCGCGCTATGAATTCTGGGACACAGCTTCTTCTTTGGTTTAACGGCAGCTGGCATCCTTGTACATGCAGTGCTGCCATCTTCTGTTTCAGTCTTTTATTACACTCTTAAATCCTATTACTTCTATTCGTCTTTTGGGATCTTACAAAGCTTCAAACG
>VURO01018286.1:0-32795 GCA_015108175.1 Pelvicachromis taeniatus
TTGTCTGCTTAACACCAAAGATGTTTTAATATGCAGATGAGATGTAAAGGTATCCATCCATCCATTCGCATCTGCTTATCCTTTTCAGGGTCGCGGGGGGCGCTGGAGCCTATCCCAGCTGTCTTAGGGCGAGAGGCGGGGTACACCCTGGACAGGTCGCCAGTCTGTCGCAGGGCTAACACAGATAGACAGACAACCATTCACACTCACAGTCAATCTCGCATTCACACCTATGGGCAATTTAGGGTTGCCAATTAACCTATCCCCATAAACTACATGTCTTTGGACTGTGGGAGGAAGCCGGAGTACCCGGAGAGAACCCACGCAAACACGGGGAGAACATGCAAACTCCACACAGAAAGACCCCGGCCTGATGGTGGAATTGAACTCAGGACCTTCTTGCTGTGAGGCAACCGTGCTAACCACCGTGCCACTGTGCTGCCCCAAACATTATTAAATGTTTGTCTCATAAATCTCAATATTTGTATTGGTTCTGGTTACTGGATGCATATATAAACTATAATTTACACTAATTTAAATTTTGCTAATTGGATAGTGAAAATTCACAACCGACACCCTGTCCCAATAAATCTGGCTTATTGCTTTCTTTGAAATTAACAGCCAGTATCGGCTTTAAATCGGCTGCTGATGTTTTTTAGCCAAATTGTGGGTTTAAGATTTTTAAATACACCCAAATTCAACAGCAAAGTTTAATATCAACAAGAACGGAAAACGAAACGGATGTGGAACACTTGTATTTTATTATATTTCCTGTTCATTTGGAAACCGGCGACAAGGGACGTACCATGACACAAGTAACCTTTGTGATCCGATCTTTGGTATAAACTCTTTGTATGAAATATATTTCACTTACTGATAATCCTTCGTCACACAACACACAATTTACACTATATTACTATCAAAAATGTTCTAAAACGCAATCCTCTGCGCAACCATCATTTGAAATATATATAATATTGACACAGCGACACCCCCACGGCAGAGTTGGTCTCGCCCGAGTTCCCTGGGCAGCGAACGCACATGTTTTCACGTCGGGTGTGTTGTGTTAGGGATTGTTCCGGCGTTAACGGCATTTCTGAAATATCTGTAAGCTGTCACGCTTCTGTTTCCTTTCCAGGGACTACAGTTACAAACAATTAAGCCTCACAGTCAATGAGAAACACTTTGAAATCAGCGCCTGTCGAAAACACTAGAGCCGAGGAGGCTGACTCGTCCCGGCGTGGCTGCGTGCTGCGCTGACTTCACCAGACTGAAGGTACGAATGCTGTCAGCATACATGTGCGTGCGTGCGTGTGTTTGTGTAGCCTTTCGTGACGCTTCTTTATTTCGGAAACGCATGACTTCGTGTTGGTGTTAGCATGAGTGGTCGTTGCAGTGAGCTTGCCGGTAGCAGCGCTGGGCTAGCTTCTCGGTCCTTGCTGTAAACAGCACTATGTGAACAGTGTGCTGCTCAGTCGGCTAACAACAGTATCAATCCATTAAATCAAAAGAACACAACGATGGGAGACAATTCAGAGTAGTGAGTCGGCCTCTGCCTTGAATATGACTCGCTTTTAGGCAAGCAAAGTTAGAAAAAGCCGAGTTAGCCGGCGGCTGCTGACCAGTGCCACGTAGCTGGCCGGCTAATGGGAGGCGAGCCGGGGAAGTTGTTCAAAGCCGCTGCAGGAGTCTGCATCGTGAAACCAGCAAGTCGGAGAAGCACTAACCTATAGACGCCTGTAATCCGAGTAAACGTACTGCTGCAGCGGGGTAGAATCCCCGTTTACAAGCAATAATCGAGGGATTCCCCTCTCAGGGGGCCGCAGGTTGGAGACCACCTGTGTTGTGTTGCGCCCCTGCTGACCTCATGTTCGGATTGCTGAACAGGGATGAGCTCCAAGAATTTGAACATGTAATATATAATAAAACTTTTAGCATCATAACATACACACACTTGATGGTCTGATACTGTGTGCGGAGCGGACAAACTTAGACTCCTCAGTTATTGCACTCAAGAAAGAAAGCTTCATCCTGGAAGTGCCTAAACACAGACAGTTTATTAAATGCTCGTCCAGATCCCTGTTACACTGCAGTAGACAGTGCTAACCTCATGGTCCCTGTGACAAACGGTAGCGTTTCTTAACATAATGTCAATCCAAACATGAGACCCAAAGTGATTATAAAATGTTGCAAACTGCCCAAAAACAGAGGCAGCATAACGGCACACATTTATAATCAAAGGTACAAAAAAACAAAAGAGGTCAGTGTCCCACAGACAAACACATACTGACTACAGAGATGCAAGGGGGCTCCTTTCCTCTTTCTATGTAGGGAGCCAGTTATGTACTTAAGCTACTCCTGTATTTATGGGCCTTTTCTTTTCCCATCAGGCTTTGAGACTTGACAAACGACACCATGAGCTCCAAGGTGTGTAAGAACTGTGGCAGTTCGGACATTGACGTCGACCAGGCACGCGGCGATGCGGTATGCATGGGCTGCGGCTCTGTGCTGGAGGACAACATCATTGTGTCTGAAGTGGAGTTTGTGGAGACGGGAGGTGGAGGGTCACTGGCTGTTGGACAGTTTGTCTCTGCAGAAGGTGAGAAAGACGGGACATTTGCTGCCTGTCTGCTGTCTCTCTACAGCTACTGTAGGCTGAGCACTAATCAGCACTCACCTTTCACCCTAACTTTACTGTGCACCTGTTGTAAATAAATACATTTAAAAATCAGACGAACAATTCTCTTATAAATGGGTGATATTAACAATAAAAATGTAATTACTTCAGGTATGTATTGCCTCCGTAGGTTTAAAAAAAACCCTACAACTGTAAAATGTGACAGCTGCAATGATAGACAGAAATTTTCGACTTAAGCGTCACCGGGTTTACAAAGTTAAATGGAGCGCTTTACTGGAACCTTTGGTGGGCTGGTTCTGGTCCCAAGATGTGTAGCTGGCTGCGCAACCTTAATACATTTTATAAGGGTTGTTTAGAACAATATCACTCAAGAAGCTTTAGCTTCAGAAACCAAAGTCATTTCTGTTCTAGGCTGGGATTTTATTTTTTGTATTTATTTATTTTTCATCGGGTGGCAGGGGGCGAACGGAGAGGGGAAAAATGAGCATAGGAATGTTGCAGAAACAGCATATGGCTGTTTCTCAGTTCTCAAGTACGCAAGTCCGTACTCGCGTACTTGCCAAGTCCGGACTTTGTAAGTTCACACAGGAGAACGCAGCGCGATGATTCTACAATTGGAACAGCAGTGTACTTGATGACATCACAGCTCCAGAGTTTTTACTGCCGTCCCCTCTTAATTTAACTATGATTAATATTTGCAATGGAAATTACACATGACATGCTGTACCAAGTCCACACAAGTCACGACCGATGCATGCTCGATCAAATTGGCGGAGCGAGAACACATCAGGAAATTTTTCGCGTTCTCGGCTTGACGCGTACTTTGAATTGGAACAATACTTGGTCTCAGACTGATGACGTATCACAAGTCCACGAGTACCCATTGAGACAGGCCCAATGGCTGTGGCTGACTTGTGCATTTTTGTCATGGTTCCCACGGGCCTGTGGGATACCCAGGTACTTGTACAAAGTACTTTGGCATACAAATGCACTCTAAGAGCTCTAATTTGCAGCATTGTCACGTTAGACTAAAGAATCACAAAGAGTGTGCAATCGGTGCCAAATGAAATGCCACTCGTGGCTGAAGATGATCATGTGGATAAAAATGCTTCACTGCTGGTATAAATAAAATACTGATGGCTTTGGATTTGTCTAATGATTTTACTGTGTACACAGTCTGACTACAAGAAGACTTGACAAACCTGACTGCTGACATCAAAGAAAGAGACTGCATATATAAGATGGACATGGCTACCAAGGTCTGAAAAGTGACATCAGTACCTAAGTGCCTTTAACCTGCAGTCTTTTTCATGGCCAGTAGATGGCGTTTTCTGTGGTTTCCAAAAGAAATGTGGTCAAATAAAAGTGTGAGGAAAGAGCCGTAATGTTCACTCTCACTCTCTCTGTATGTCCTCAGTAAACACTTTGCCAATGACCTTTTGGTCTTCATAGCTGTTTTTTTGTTGTCTTATTTAATTCAATGTGATGTTTAATGTGTAAAATATGGCTACACTGGAGTAAAATAAGCTATAAAGGAGTGTTTACTTTACTGTTTTGTGATGAGTATTAATTGGCAAAGTGTTTTGTAACAAAAGGGTAAAATGTGGGTTTCAGAATGGTCTCCACTTTTCTCTAACATAAGAAAAAAATAGAATTGCCCCTTATTGTCATTGTACATGTATAACAAAATTATGGGTGCTCCACATCAACTGTGCAGGATTAAAATATAAATGGTAAGACAGCAGGAATAAATAACAGTGGGTCAAACAGGTGGTGGGTGGTGCAAAGGCCATGGTTTTTCTGGGATTGGAGGATCTGGCGATGGCCTCTTAAGTGGAGAGAAATAAAACTCTAGAGAAGAATTAACTTTTGTTTGCAAAGTTTTTTCTTCTAAATGACTAAATTAAATAAAAAGAAAGAAAAGAAAGCAACATTTGAACAGACTTTTTGAGAGTTTCGCTGAAAATTAGCTTCTATACGTCTTCTGTCCCTTCAGATGGAGCCAGACATCCATCCTTTGGTGACGCACACTTCCCAGGGATGGGCAAGGCATCCCGAGCTCAGACGCTGCAGAGAGGTGAGTGGCCACCAGAGGGCACCACAACCCCTCTTAAAAGTCTGCGTGAGTTTATTGCGCATGGTACAGCCTCGATTCCAAAGGGATGTTGTGTGAAATGTTAATAAAAACATAATGGTTTGTTTGCACATCTCATAAACGCATATTTAAATTTACAATAGAACATAGAAAACTGAGACTTTACTATTTGGTGAAAGCTCATCATAGATCATTTAGAATTTCATGGCAGTCACACATCTCAAAAAACAAAGGGATGGGGGCAACAAAAACTGAAAAAGTCACCTCAAAGAAAGAGCTGGAGCATTTTTGCAACTAGTTGGTTAACTGTCAGCAGATCAGTAACATGACTGGACATAAAAAATAGCATCTTAGAGAGGCAGAGCACCTCTGAAGTAAAGATGTAAACCACATTTACAAATAGAGCAATTTCAGAATAATGTTCTTCAGTGTAAAATTGTGAATGTCTCATCTGCACTACACAATATCATACAAAGACTGAGAGATGCTGGAGAAATCTGTATGTTAGATTGTCCCAGGAACGCTTTGACAAACACAAATCCCCGTGCCAACCATGAATGCAGGTTGAAGCTCTGCCATGCAAAGAAGAAGCCATATGTGAGCATGCTGCCTTCGCTGGGCCAAAGGTCATTTAAAAGAGACAGGAAAGTGGAAGCTGAATCGAAATCCGCCCTCAGTTCAGAAGCCTACATCTGTGATGGGGCGCTGCAAAGATTTTTTGAAAGATTTGATATATTCTGAATTCTCTATTGTGTATGGAATATAGGTTTGAGACTTGCAAGTCATTTCATTCTGCTCCTTTTCATATTGCGCGCGGTATTGTTGTATAGTGTGAACGTTGTTTTCTTCATTTGGAGGCTTCTTGAGCAGGCGTGTCAGGATCACCCTTCAACTCGTGAGCTGAGGTTGCATTTTTGTGTGTTTGTGCAAAATGCAGCTTGGGCAAGAAATGAAGGAGGAGACGACTTCAGGTCTATTGCACGGGCAGCAATAATTCATTTAATCTTATTTCATGTCGAGCGTGAAGTTCTCCTCTGAAAGCAGCTCCGTTGCAACACGTTGATGTCTTTGACTTGAGTAATTAAAGTCTTTATATTTTCAGAGATTTACTTTGAATCGTTTTTTCCTGTTTGCTCAAAGACCTCCTCTCGGAAATGCACCTTTGAGCCACAGCAGCAGCTTTTCTGTTTATTTGATTTACTTTACAGTCTGAAACTGTTACAGAGTCTCTTTGTTAAACCCAGCACTCAGCGGGGTTACGTACCAGGAACGTTCACAAGAATGCCCAAAAAGACAGTCCCAATAAGCAGCGTATGTGGTCAAGCTTTTTACGTGGTCAAGCTTTAAGTTTTGAAGTTTTTGCCTTTTAAAGGAAAACTGTGAGCCTGTGATTGCAGGCTCTGAGGACTCTGCAGACACCAGTGTTGGTTTTTATCAGTCTTTTGTGTCCATCTGATATGTCGTACCGCGTCGTGTGACTCAACCTCAGCTTCTTATTTAGACCAGCACATGCATCCTCGGTGTGCTCCAATGGTCCTGTGATTGTGTGTTGATGATGATTATTTCTGTACAGAAGCTGCTTTTATTTGGTTAGAAAATCCTCATCTATCAAACCACATTGTTGGTTTTATAGATGAGATGATGTTCAGCTAATTTCGGGGTAGAAGTGTTTAAAACTGTCTCTGCCCCTTTTGAACAGGAAGAAACATGGGGCAGAACCAGGCTCAGGGAGGGGCAGCCATCAGCTGCCATCTGCTGGGGGTGAGGGAAGGCCCGACTCTGCAGCTGCTAAATTTGCTAGAACGTTTAAGGGCGTTTGAACACCTATGGCTCCTTTTACTCTTTTCTGAATCAGTTGGTCAGTTTGTAAAAGTATTTTTCCCGTGGTTTGGTTTGTTTTCACAAAGAGAAAAATCCAAGTAAACCAAAAGGCATCGCTACAAACACGTGAGACTGTTCAGTCCGCTTATTGGCCAGAGGTGTCGGGGCAGAAGTAAGAACCAGAGCTGGTATTAAAGAGACTAAACACCGCAGATGTGAAAGCACCATAACTTCTAGTTTTTGGGTGTGCTCACTGTTTTGGTGTTATGCCCTTGCTGGTAGTGCTCAGCACGTTTATTTTAAGAGTGTTTTTTGTGAAAACAGCTGCGTGTTGTGGTTGAAAACACCACTGAGAGAGCAGAGATGGCGAGCCAAAACAGTCACAGTGATGTCTAAACAGTGAACTTGAAGTCACCATCATGTGCTGTAAAGCTTAGAGGAGCTGCACATTCAGCGGATAATTTTCTGCCGTTGGCATCTTTAAGCAAGTGACGTGAAAGCTCACCTTTCTGAAAGCAGAGTGTAGATTTGAGCATGCTCTCTCCATCCGAGGTGGTGTGAGAGTTGTCTAAACTGGGAAAGCAGTATTGGGATAAGCTGCTGCCAACTGATATTATCAACCTGTCATGCTCTAAATTGAAGTGCTGGGGGCCCCTGTGGGACCCTCGAGGGGTCTTGGTGGGTGTCCCCGGAGTGCTTGCTGCCACGGGACTTTTATCTAGTCTGAAAACGCATCAGCAACTTTCAGATACAGACAAACAACCGTTTGGCTGCTGGCAGCCGGACAGAGAGCCCAGACGTCTACTGCCAGCAGCTGGTTACCGCAGCGACGACCGTCTGCTTAGCTGATGATGTTTAATGCGACTGAGCCGCGGAGTCACAGCGCTGTCAGACTGCAGCAGACGCTGAGTAATGGCAGTGTGCGCGTGGATGCAGGGGATTAGCAGGGAGAGAGAGAGAAGATGGGAGGGTGTGGAATGATGAATACTGCTGTGTGTGTGTTTTGTAACTGGGTGAGGATGGAGGATTATATGTAGGATATTTCTACCCTGTTGTCTTCTGTATGTGTGTGGGGCTTTATTCTGCTGTTGCATGGAGTCTGAAGGATGGTTTGAACTTTTAGGAAAGGACAAGCTTGTGGCTTATACATGCTCATCAGTAAGGAGATGCATAAGTGGGAACAACGTAAGAGTAGAAAAACCCTTACTCTTGCTCTGTTGCCGAACAACTAGGGATTACATTAAACAACCTGACGCTAAGGAGGGAAGCCCCCGCCATGTGTTTACATTGAACATCATCATCATCTGGTGGAGAGGAAGCGGGAGGAGCTGCCCGGTCCCCAGCTGAAGTCGAGATTGGCTTTCGTACATACAGCGTGTGAATCGCATTCATTTGGTCATCAGACAGTGAGCGCGAGAGTGCATGCCAAACGAGCACCTACCTGCATGTTGGTGACCGTGCAGACCACGTGGTCCACGGTGCACCAACTACACATGGTGGGAGGTTTTAAGTGGACTTGGAAGTATAGCAGGGATGACTACTTGGTCATCAGATTTCCAGCTGTGTGTGTGTCCACAGTGGAGTATAATCAGGGCTTAAACTAATGATGCATATGTTCAGAATAACAAGCACCACTCGCATGGAAGTCATGCACATTCATTCATGAACAGGGGGACAGCCAAAGATGCCACATTGCTTTGTGATCTGCTAATTGATTTGCGGTAACAAAGTAAATTTAAGAGTGAGAGAGCAGAGGCAGAGCAGGTCGTCTAACTGGTTCCTGTCCGTGTGCCAAGTGTCCTCGGGCAAGATAATGAATGCTGATGCGTTCATCGGACTGTGTGTGAGAGAGTGTTGGATTAAAAGCACTTAAATGTATGAAAAGCGTGCTTGCACGGCTGTCTGTGTGAATGGTTGAATGTTGTAAGTATAAACAAGTGGAGAAGAAAAGCTTTATAAGAGCCAGTTCATTTACCATAAAAAGAGATCCCAGGATTTCACCTCCAAGTATCAACTTTGTGGATAGAGCAAGCCATAATATTGATTATTACATTCAAAATTATTTTACTCATTTTTTTAAGTAAAATAATGGGTGTAAGTGTAATTTGAGTCATAGAGGATGGTTTTTAATGAATGACATTTAATTATAATTGCAGTAAAATTTTAATTTTACTGCAATTATTTATGATAGAAATGTATTTATGTGTGTAAATAAAAACAAATCATGCATGCCAGTATAACTCAGTATACAGAAAACATGAAACCGGAAATTCAGCTGTCCGTTTTCTGACAAACTCGGGGATGAGCATTTTAAAACACACTTTGGTTTTCACTGGAGATCATTCCACTAATTTTCTGAGAGTCCAACCCCACTCCTTGATTGCTTCCTTTTGAAATCTCCAACAGTGGGTTAAATTTTTCCACAGGACGCTAAACAGTGTTTAGTCTCTTAATATTTTAGCACAGTCTTTCAGACCTCCATACCCCACGCCACTTAGCAAATTGTGATTTTTATTCTTAAGATACTCAAGACTCTTTAAATACTATTGATTTATTTGCCTATTCACTATTAAGTTCTAATGTTAATATTAATCCTTATATTGATATTAGACACATAAACATGAGAAGTGCTTAAAAAGACAGACACTGTAGCCCAGACCTCCCTCTCCCCAGCCACCTCCTCTGGGTTAATCGGGGGAACACCGAGAGCATCTGTTGTCAATGAACATGTGGTACAGCCAGTCAGTGGGCCTCTCCTGCTTGTGCGGGTGTTGATGCGTCAGCCAGCCACAGAGACGTACACAAAAAGCTGATTGTGTATTTTTTTTTAGCCTTTTTTTTTTGCGTTTCTTACAGTCCCGGAGAACTCAGCTCTCGCTCGCTTCCCTCTTTTAGTCCCTTTGTCAACCAGTGAGGTTTGACCGATGCACAGCATCCTCCACATCCAGCAACATACATTTGGGATATTGGAGGTACTGCATACGAGCGTGTTTGCAGTGGTAGACTGTCCAAAGGGAAATGCATACGCACACAGTTGCTGCCTTTAAGGGAGCAGCAGAAATGAGCATTTGGAGGGCACCAGGATTTATGACCTGTACTGCAGCTGACCACCAGGGGATTGTTGAGACCTCTGGCTTCTCTTTTGGGGAGCTGTCATACTGTCCATCCTATTTATTCATCTATTGTGCAACTTTTTTTCTCCCACAGATTTATATGCTGACATAATGGAAAACGATTTAAAAAGAAACAAATGAGGGCCGGTGTTGTCTTCATGTATTGGTTGTTAGTAACGCCAGTAGACCAAGTTTTTGTCTTTAGAGTCTTTATGCTAAGCTACACTAACCAGCTGCTTGTGCACGCTTCAGTTTGACTATGCAGGCTTGAGAGTAACATTGATCTTCTTAAATATTTCCAAGTAGCTGAACACTGGTTTTGTGTGTGGGAGGCTGTGTTGTGTTGGTGGCGTGTGTTTGCCAGGAGGAGTAAGCTGGTGATGGTGTATACACGTGTAGGCAGATTTATGGGCGTCTGTGGCTGTTTGAGTCTGCAGGCGTCTCTGAGAGAGAAACAACTCTTCTGCTTTCTTTTTCTTCCCCCTCCTTTCTTCCCGTCCTCCACAAAGGGCTCCCCAGTGGCTGTCTGCACCTCCGCTGTCTCCCCACCGACTGATTCATGTCTGGCAGCAGAGACCCCACCTCCTCCTGTATTTGTGTTGGGCAATAATGTATCTCCAGTCCCTCGTGTATCAGTCCACAGTGTGCCGCAGTGTAGGCGTGATGACTGGAACGTAGCTTTAAAGACTGCTTCAGGCGAAAATTTTAGTGTGAAAACGCGCTTGAGCTCAATATGAAGTTATAATATAGCACTACAGTACAGTGCAAAGTCTTGAGCCTCCTTCATTTCTTTGTATTTTGCCAGGAAACTGAGAAATGTGTATATGGATTTGCTGAAAGAATTAAAAATGCATGGAAATACATTATATAAGAGAACCTGGAGGTTATAGGATTTTTTTAGGAAGTACCAATCATTAATAGTTTAAAAAAATCTGATATTGGTCAATGAAGTTTTCTATATATGTTTAATTTTAAGTTATTTATGAGTCCTTACTAAGATTAATAATACTGTAAGGTAAAGACCCTACCATAGAGAAACTGAAAACCCCAACAATCAGATGACAGTGGGAAGGAAGAACACCCTTTTAAACAGGAAGGAACCTCCAGCAGAACCAGGCTCAGGGAGGGGCAGCCATCTGCTGTGGCCGGTTGGGGGTTAGTTTGGGAAGACGGGACAAAGACATGGTGTGGGCATTATTTGGGATGAGCACCTTTTATTCTTCAGCACATTCTGAACTCTCTTCAGCAGCTTGTTATGTTTTTTGAGTAGTCTTCAGGAACAGTTCTCCATTCAGAGCTTTCTTTGGACGTCGGCGGCCTTTTGTTTTGTTCGCTGTGAAGATGATCCCACACTCACTAATGTTGACGTCCAGGCTGTGGGAAGGCTGATCCAGATATTAGATGTGCTTTTACTATATTGTGTGTTTGGGTTAGTTTTCCTGTTGTGCCTGCAGCACACTGAGTTGGCTGCAGCACATGAACATTCTTCATTTCCAGTTTGAGTCACACCTTGTCACTTTTTCTACTAGTTAGCCAGTAGTTGGCGAGTAGTGCCTTCCATGCAAACTGCATGCAGCCGTGGTAAGCTGCTGGCAAGGAAGACCAATCACAAGAATGTTTTTGGTGCTGCACCCTCTTTGGAGCCAATTTCTTCCAATGACAGCCAGTAACCACTGACCAGCTTGTGAATACATTTTCCTTGTGAAACTATTAGTTGTATCGCTTCACAACACAATGTGAGAATGGTGTCATGTGAGAAACATACAGCCAATCAGCAGGAGGAAAACTGGAGAGAAAAAAACAATGAAGAAAACTAGAAATGGATGAATGGATGGATCAGCGCCCTTGTTGTTGTTGTATCTGATTGTAACAACGATGCAGGCCAGTTCTGAGAAAGTCCATCTGCCATTAATGAACTCTTTATTCTGTACTTCAGCATCGCACGTCCAGTCACATTTCCTTCCTTCTTCTTTCTTTACTGCAAACGCCGTGTTTGGTATAATACGGCTGTCCGTGAAACACTGACAGATTTACCTGGCCTATATCTCCTCCACTTTGTCGAGCGGTGCACATGTTCATCTTCACTGTCCTTATCTTACCTCTTTAAAAAGAAAAACAGACTGGAGGGCATTTATAGCTCCCTGGATGGTTCCGTCAGATGTATGTGTAAATGCCACGCTCCTTCAGGGTGTCCCAGTTTGTGTTGGTGTGAATGTTATAAGGTGGTGTTTATTTATTTATTTAGAGCCTCTGATTAAGGAGTGTTTGGGGGGTTTGAGCTGAAGAGTGAGGTAAAGGCCAGTAATCTAACTTTAACCTGTGAAGAAGAGCTCTAATTAAAGCTGCAGACTGAGACTCTGTCCTACTTATCTGTGACGCAAACTTGTTTGTGAAAAAGTTCACTGCCATCCTTTCCAAAGGATGTAACAGCTTCAGTGCCTTATGCTTCCTTTTTTTGAACTGTATTGTCTTGGCTGGGCCGGGGGGGTGCTCTTCCACCAGTAGACTGGGGAGGGATGTTCGTTATCTCTACAACAATATGCGATGTTTGATGTACTTTCTTGCGTTTTAGCTCAAATTAATAAAAAAAATAAACATACACGCTTTGCATTTAGGTCATTTTTAACCTTATTTGATAATCATAAAACCAAACTCTGAGATGTCTCTGGGTGGAGCTGATGCTGCAGTGAGATGCTCAAGCTGGTGAAGCCTTGGCTCTGGCTTGATAAGAGTATGATAAGGGAATAGACAAATGGAATGATTTAAGTACTACAATGCTGTGCAAAATTGAGCCAGCCCCCATTTTTAAAATATTTAGTTTCCAAACTGTGTATCAAAGGGAAAGTGTGACTTTTGAAGACACTCAGGCCTAACGTTAGCTGGCATAATGTTAGTTAATAACCAGCTGCTGTTGTTGCTTTTCAGCTGTCCACAGACTGGAGGATCACATGTCTGATCTGCTGACAATAAGTAATTGCAACAATATCAGGAATAGATGAACATGTTTATAGTTTTCAGGTGTTCGAGCCCTGACAAATTCAGGAGATGAGGCTTTAGGTGAGGAGGAAGAAGATGAGGTGCAACTGAGGGAGGAGAGAAAGCAGCGAATGTTAAATGTGGGACCACCATAATTGGAAAAGCAGTTTTACCTGTTTTGGCTGTCTGTCCATTTATGTCCACTAATTACTTACCGTGGTGTTAACCATTCATTTCTGTATGTGAACACAGTTAACTGTGAGTCAGTGGTTGGTCTAACCTTTCTCCTCATACTGGCCCTCTATTTGCACAGATGTGGAGTGCCCTCTATGTATTCACAAACACAGCTTTAGAGAGCAGCTACCTACACCTGATTATCTATTCTGCAGACAACAGTTGGCATCTTAATGATGGTGCTTTGGTGATGTAGTAAAAGACTTCCTCCTGCCTGTCTCAGCCACCGCATTTATCTTGTAGAAAACTTTGCCCTCACAGCAACATTACAGTTCTCTCCATGTGG
This sequence comes from Pelvicachromis taeniatus, assembly GCA_015108175.1. NCBI lineage: Eukaryota > Metazoa > Chordata > Actinopteri > Cichliformes > Cichlidae > Pelvicachromis > Pelvicachromis taeniatus. Next base: position 13,164 of record VURO01018286.1, read on the forward strand.
AAAAGTAAACGCTGCTTCATTTAATTATGTAAAATAAGAAACGTAGTGATCAAAACTTGACCCCCCCCCGCAGAGCCATAACACTTTTGTAATGAAATGAAACAAATGTCTCCGTCTGGTCTCTAAGCAGAGCTGTTGCAGTTACATGTGAGCGTCTTAATCCAGGGGCTCACAGAGAAACAAACATACTGCATTTACTGCATATGAATTGGAGGAGGATTAGTCAAATAATAGGAGAAGACATATAACCCAGGATTATTCATTCTACCGGATTTACTGAGGCCACAACAATCAGTTTTGTGCATAAAATTCTCCGCCGCTGAGTTCGCACGTACAGAGTTTTATTAGAGCTGGTGACGCGAGAGGTTAAGACCACAAACACCCATCCAGACGTGGTTTAGGCTGACGGCGATGGGGTATTCGTATGTCTGACAAGCTGATGTTGACTTATGCTGGAGCAGTATGATGAGACACGATGAGCTGAGTCTCTCATTCCCAGACACCCAACTCAGTTTAGTAGGTTACACACATCTGGTTGCGTGCATGAGAATGTTTGACATATGGAGCTTATCTGAGGTCATGAACTCACTGAGAGCACTGTAATTATACACTCTTTCTCTGGAGCCTCCACCTGTGGTTGCACCTGAACTGGTCCGTGCAGCGAGCTGTGGAAAACATGTTTTTTTTTTGTTTTTTTTTTCCTCCCCTGTTATTTGCGTGTAAAGATGTGGTTATGCTGGCCCTTGTGTGCCCGTTACATTTGCACACATGTGCATAATGAAATCCGTGTGCCTCTATACAGGTGTGTGCGCCCTGGCATGGTTGTAGATAATGTTGTGCATAAAGTGATGCTTGTGTAATTACCAGCAAACTACTAACCAGAATGCTTTTTATTATTGTTCTGAACATGGGCTGTTGTTTTACTCTGATTGGTGTAGGGTTCTGCTTGGTTTTATCATATACAGTATAGCAGATGGATCTAGCTTCTGTGACATCACCCATTGAATTTTAGAGTCCCATTATGGATCTTCAAGCTGCGCATTTTTGCTTTTGACATGTGTTTTGGTTTTGTTTGGTTTTTTTTTTTATCCTGGATGTCCATAAAACGCTTGTCACAAAGGTTGTCCGTGTGGACAGCTGCAAATTTCGGTCGAGTCTGAGTTGATTCTCGAGCAGCTGCTTCTTTCTTGGTCGGTACTTTCAGTCCATTTCTGGGTTATTCCTGAACATTCTAAACAATTTCCTCTCATCTGACAGTTTGGCTTCTTCCAGATCTTGGCAAAGTGGTGACACATCCGAAAAACGTGCACTTATGTACAGTTGTTTGAACTGATCTCAGAATCTGAAGTTGTTTTAAAATGGCTCGAGAGACCTTCACAACTTGTGTAAAGCTACAGTTCTCTTTCTTAGATCTTGATCGACTTCCTTGGACTTTCCCATTGTTCCCTGTACTGGTCCAGTGAACGCTGTCAAACAAATCTGATTTATGCTGGCGAAGATAAACTACCAGTTGTTGTCAAAGTGAATTGTATCAATTATGATCCAATATTAACATGAAGTTAACAGAATTTGGCCTTGTTACATTAAGACACCTTAGAACTTTGAACACCACTTAAAATATTTAAGTGAATGAATGTATTTATTTGACCCTGTGTGGATTAGAGAAAATTCAAAATAAATTCAAACTTGTGCACTTAAGTCTTGTTCTTTAAAGGTAAAAAAATGTATGCTGTGGACATAATGTTTTATTCAGTATGACCTAAAACGAGTGAATGAGCCCATAAACTCATCAGGAAAGAGCTCACAGAAATGAAGCTGATGGACTTCTTCCTCATAGACTTTTGTGCAATTTCTGTACATGAATGGAAGTTTTGGGCACCACTGTTGTCTTCATTTTTTAGATCTGGGAGTAATAACTGTCTTTAAACTAGCCAAGGGTTTAATGTTTTGACTGATTGGTATACTTCGTTGCATTTGATTGAATGGATGCTTGAGCGTATTACCGCTTTTGGATGACGCCCTTAATTGTAACCATTGTTACAATTGATTGATGTAACGATTCTATTGAATCACATGTTGTCATCATCAGGTCAAAGCTTCCACTATGCAAGAATCATTTCCCACGACAGTTTCTGGGCGCACTCATGCAGGCAGCAGCAGTCACACACTGCGCTCTCCCCTGAAACGGACTTGTTTTTCTTCTTCCCTGTATTGATTGTAAAAGTCTGCGGGTTGCAGAACACTTGTACTTTTTCTTTGTGTTTCTGTGAGCTGATGTCTGTCCCTTTGTGTCCCCAGCGAGACAGCACATCAACACCGTAGGGAACCAGCTCCAGATGAACCAGCACCATATGGACACAGCTTTGAACTTCTACAAGATGGCGCTCATCAAACACCTGACCCGTGGCCGCAAGGCCTCCCACGTCATCGCCGCCTGTATCTACATGGTCTGCCGAACCGAGGGAACGCCACGTATCCTTTCTGCTCAGTTCTGTTTCCCGTGATAGGCAAACAACTGGAGATTGAGAGATTTTAGCGATTATTGGAGCCACAGTGTGTTGGCATCAAAAACACAGAATGTAGGCGATCTGAGATTCCCGACTGATTTTTGGCTTTTGCTTACTAAACCTGCAAATGAAGATTGCGGTATACTTTTCTGTCCCTCGGGGAAATTTGTGTCTGGCTCAGAGCTGTTTCAACACAGAGCTTCAGTTGCTAAACAAGCAGCACATGGCAGCATCCTGCTTATATCCAATACAAAGACCATGTTCATTTCAGACACATTAATTAAACTCCCTCCTCAGATGGCTATCCCTGATGCGGTTAGAAAAATGATTGTTCTAGGTGGATAATTTCTGAATCCAGTCAACACCGGTTTTAAATTATGTCAAACCCAGTTTCAGTAAGGGCCACGCGGGAAAATGAGTCACATCATCGGCGTGATGTATGTAGTTTGACAGCCTGTAGTTGAGTAATAAAACATGTCCAATGTCATTACTGACATGCTGCTTCTGTTCCATGTCCACGGTGTCATATATCTGGTATCTTGTAAGCGATTGTCTCATGGCAAACGGATAAATGGCCCTCTTTCGCAACAGGAAAAAGTACTCTGTCTCATCACTCAATACACCGTCTCCCTTAAACATCAACTTTGTAGTTTTGTTTGCTAGCTGCCTTTCTAGGCTGTCGGTGTGCCTGTCTGATGTGGTTTGGAGCTGGACTGTTTTTTTTTTTGTAGAGTTGGGGTCAAAGAATGCAAATTGGCATGACTCTCAGAGCCACAATTGAGAGATTAATGGGAACTACATCAGGTTGAATTGAACTAGAATGATACATTTAAAATGTGTCAAGTTGGCAAGTTAGCCATCTGCCTGTGTGTGTTGGTTTAAATGAATGTACTGAAGAAAGGTCTCTGAGGGGAAGCCTGATCAAAGAAGTTTCCTCCATAACCAAGCTGCTTTTCCTGCATGCACCAGGGATCCCCTTCCTTTCAGTCGCGCTCCTCCTGCAGCGGCTGAGCAGATGTTCAATATTAGCCGAGACAAAGTTGCAAGTTAAATTTGCAAACCCGCTTTTTCTACCGATGGAGGGTGGCACAATAAAGTCAGCAGGTTACTTTTGATGTGAGCCTGTGGAGGCCGGGCCGCCTGTCACCGCCTTTCTAAATGTTTCATATTGCGCTAACGGCAGCTTATTGAAGTCGAGAGTGATGTGTCATCATCGGGATAATGGGACTTTGAGGTTCATCCTTTTTTCATAAGCACAGAAGCTCTTTATTTATTTATTTTCTGCGCTCGGTGTCGGTTTACTCCTGACTCACTTCACCTCCGAGGACGATTGTGTTATGTAACTGTTGCACAGAACGGCCGGGATAGGTTTGCCTAATGAAAAGAGGCGAGCAGGGTGTAATGCATTCCTGCTGCATTGTTTGCTTGGCTTTTGTGTTTGTGCGCACGCACGTGCGCGCGTTGGCGCAGGCATGTCTGTCTGTGCATGTTTTGAAGTGTCGGTGGGGTAAAAATAGCTCTGCTTGCTTCCTTTTCCACAGCTGGGTGATTCTCTAATGTTGTCGCAGGGGAGGATGGAGGACAAAGAGGAAAGGAGAAGGAGAGTGGAGTAAAGAAGGGAAACATCGGTCAAACTTGGGGGTTTAGTTTACGAGGAGCGGCCACACTGTTGGGATCATGCGTCCATTTTCAGGCGCTCACCGATCGTTCATGTTTTGTGAAATTTCTATTTGTCTTTCTGACCTTCCTTCAACATATTTCTTCTATTTTCAGTTTTCCTGCTGTCTCATAAGTCAGTAGTTTCCCATAAACCTCTTGTTCTTCTTGTGCCAGCAATCTGCCTTGCTCTCACTACATCTGTCATCCTTCTCAGTCCTCTAATTTTCCTCCTCAAAGTGTATCTCCACTGTCCCTCCTCTGCACACGTCCAAACCATCTTGACCTTGGATCTTTAACTTTCTCTCTTGCTTGTGTATGAGGTCACTGAGAGGGGGCGTTCCTAACAGAGCGATCTATGAGTAGAAGAAAGCTGCTTAAAGGGAGGATGGTCTTAAATACAGTAGGAGTTAAAATGGCTTGCTTCTGACAGTGGATGAACTGGAGTCTTGCACAAAGGACCAGTTTAAAATAAAGAAGCTACGCTTCACAGATGAGCATGTTACTTTCAGATAAGAAACTTTATTTGTTGCAAAGGTTAGGAAATCCCTGCGTTTGCTGGCAACAGAAATATTGAACGCAACTGATAAGAAAAATCAGATTCCACTATTCTATTACTGATATTATGGTATCAGTATTTAAAATGGGCAATGTAAAGAAGAGATGGGAGAAACACCCTTCAACCATGTTATAAGTGGTGATGTTGCATAGTTTGTCCACCATTTGGAGCTCTCCATGTCCCCGGTTGGTATGAGGGGACATCGCCACAAACACAACCAGCTGACAGAGTCTAACAGTCTGGTAGAGCACAAACCAGCAATACACAACTTGTCAATCAGTCAAAGGATACAATAACATGCTCAATGGAAACACAACAAAAACGATATAAATTACAAAAATGACACCAACTAAATGGAAAGAATAAAGTTCTAAATAGCTCTGATTAATAGTCTTAATCTGAAGAAAATGTAATAAAATGCTACTTTAAAAAAAAAAAAAAGAAGGTTGAATTGAAAATGTAAAGTAAAACAGCAAAATTGACATTTAAGTTGTCGTCAAAGAGAAAGCTGGCTTAATGCACCTAAGGTAAACCTTACCTACAGGACTGGTATGGTTAGCAGGCTAACAGTAGCACTGCACAAGGTTTTAAATGTTAAAATGATATAAAATGCATTTAAGCCTTTTACCACCATTAGCTTCTGTCAGTGTCACACTCATTGAGGCTGAGCACCGTCTCTGCTTACATGTTGATGGACCTCTGAGTGTGGCCACACTCAGAAAGTAGGGCAATCACTCTGCAGCCACAGCCGCCTCCTGGCTGCATCACACCGCCTCTCTGATCTAGCTCCAGAAACTTTAGGTCGCTTTGCTTCTTTTAAGGCGGTCTGTCCTCAAAACTGCTCGGACTGTTATTTTTGGAAATGTTACCTAGTTTGATCTTTTTAATTTTTTTTTGCCAGATAATTACAGTTAGAGACACAAGTAGGCAGTCATTTCCATAAAGTGTCTGCTGTGGAACAACAACGGCAGCCTTTACCTGTTTTATGCTGCACAGCAGTCGACCCGATTCTTCTGGCTTTGCAGGGATTCTCATTTCAAAGCTACGAGCATTAATCTGTTGCTCCTCCACTCTCTTGGTGTTTCAGGCTTTCGGTGGGTTTCTGTAGCTGAGATTTGTTCCCATTTAGCCACAGGGGCAATAATGGGATCCATTATCCCATTATTGCCCCTGTGTTCATCTGTGTTCCAGATGAACTGGAACACAGGCTGTGAGTCAGGCCTGGAACACAGGCCTGACTCACAGCCTGTGTTCCAGTTCATCTCAAAGGTGCTGATGGATTGAGGTTACGGCAAACTGGGAAAACCATTTCTTTATAGACCTGTCGTTAAGCTTTGGTGTCATTGCTGAGATTTAAAAATAGCACTGAATGGATTGACCAGGGTTTATGTCCCAACCCAATCCAATGTATCTCATCATGTCAACTTCATACTTAAACATCCTGTCCAGGGGTGACTGAGGGCTGTAAATTTAGAGGCAAAACGCATTAAGAAGAATTATTGACCAGCATTAACACATTTAAATATCCTGCACCTCTGATCTCTCCTGCTGCCAGATAAGATGTAAGTAACCCCCCCACCCCCCAGGACCCAGATGTGTTGAAGGACCTGCTGCTCTTTATTTTTCTGATTAATGGAGTCATCTGCAATTTCCAGACAGAATGTGCTGGGATTATCTTTTTTGCATTTTTATCTGCACTGCCGCTAATTCCATTGTGCGGCCTTTTTCAGGGGAGCTCCGCTAATCCAGATAGGCAGCCTGGCGACAGGTGCACCTGTCGCCATGGAGACCAGTGATTTCAAGCTGGTCTGGCACCGGGAGGACGGGCTGTTCAGACCCCGGTTAGATGTCTCTCAGGCCCATTGTTATAGAAGAGTCGCCTGGTTAAAAGTGACACTTGGGTGTCGTTGCATTTGCGTTCACTGATTTTTATGTTGTCATCAAGGTTACGCTGGTGCCATCTGAGCATGTGCAAAACGATCAGGAAATCTACCCGTGCTGAGTTTCGTGGGGAAGAAAAAATATTTTTTTGTAAAACTGTCTTTATATTTATAGTACTGTGTAAAAGTCTAAAGCCACCCATCATTTCTTTATATTTAACCAGGAAAATAGGGACTAGGTGTAGTAAAAAGTACAAAAATACAGATTTCTAAGGTTAAAACAGAGTTTATGTAATTCTGATGAGCTTGAAAATCGTGAAACTGGTTCTTCAGTCTTCCTACAGGGTGCTAGCTACCTTTTTATTTGTTCTGTCAAAATGATTCCACTCTGCCACGGTAATGTTGAGCTCTGGGCTCTGGCAGGTTTTATTGTGTTATTTAGTTCTATCCAGGTTGGCTTTTACTGCATTAGCACAGGTTTGGGATCATTGTCGTCCTGAAAATGAAGTCGTTGTCATTCAGATGCTTTCCAGATGGTATTGAACGGTAATCTGATGGATCTCTTCTGCATTAATAGTTACAGAAATTTTGACATGATCTCCAACACCAGACTGACATAGAAACCCAAACCATGATAGAAGCTCTATCACAGATGGCTGTGGCCCTTTGATGGCTGTTGTGCCTCTTCGAAACAAAATTTCTCATTAATGTTCATCACGAATTAGAAATTTGTGCCACAGCTTTTCAGTCCAGTTCTTGTGTCATTTTGAATGCTTTGGCTTTTTCTTCCCCATCCTTTTACGGAGACCCTTTCTGATGAAGCTTCAGCAAACGGTAAATTGATTAACTGAAAAGCCAGACGCATCTATCAGAATATGACATGATTTCAAACATTGTTTATCAGCCCTAAATAGATCTTTAGGCCTGATGGGTTTTTGTTTTTTTGTTTTTTAGGCCTGCAGAAATACTAATACTGTTGGTGTATACTAAAGAAACGGTAACAGGCTGCTTGTAACAAAGTGCCATTTAACTTCGGCTCTTCGCTAAATATGCTGTTATATGTAAATAAAACTGTGATCCACTGAGTACGTAACTTTCTTTGTTCTGATGCTTGAATGACTCAAAGGTCAATCTTTTGAGTTGCTTAACAAACATTTTTTGTTACAAGGTACGAGGAAAAATGGGGAATGTCAAAAGTTGGCATATTTGCTATAAGCTTACAGAAAATACTGCTTTGTTCTCCAGATGCTTTAAATCAAAAGTTAGGACACAACATCGTCTTCTCATACAAAGGAAAGAAATCACGCTGGTGCTGTGCAGTTTCTGAGCAGACGGAAACATTTTGCTGACAATGGAAAAGAAAAAAACATTGTAGACATTTATCCAGGTTTTTTTTTTTTTTTCACGAGCACAACACAACAGTATCTAAAAGGGTTGTAATGTCTTATTGAACTTCTCTTTGTCTGACGTCAGCTTCTGTCACATCTTGGCCTGAACATTTAGTTGCCTTGACCTGTTTCTTCTCAGACATGCTTTTGGACCTCAGTGATATTCTGCAGGTAAGTTTTAATGACTATGTCTGTCTGTATTGGATTTTTTTTTTTTTTTTTTTTTTATTATCCGCAAATTCTTTGGTCTATAGAACAGAAAAAGGTGAAAAATGTCTACGCCAGCTTTATATTTAAACACTCAGTTAAAGCCCCTGTTTAAATTAGATAATTTTTCATGTTTTCTTTGATGAAGTCGGACATAAATCACTATTACAAACTGTTAGAATGAAATAACTTCTCCAGACTTGGATAAAAAAAGTCATCTTTCTCACTTTGATATGTCTTAAGGCCCAGCCCTGCTACAGCAACCAATTAAACACACTACCGTCTACCACTGCTCCCACAGTGCAGGTCTAACTAGCTGCTCCTGCAGCCAGACTTTCACCCGTGTGATTAAACTTCACTCGTCTGCATGTGTATAAATTTAGTAAGCTCACCATTTGTCTGCATATTTAATAGCAGCCGATTCACAGTGAGCCAGGGGCGTGGTGTTGGTGAGGATGGGACATTTCTCACAGTCACAGCTGGTCGGGGGCTTTTATTTTTATGCACCCAGCTGTCCTGGAGGAGCCGTCCACCCCTCCCCCACCACCACGCACACCCTGTCATTTGGTGGTTGGGAATGGATTTGTATTGGATTTTAGGTGGGTGGGGTTGTTGGGTTATTAATGCTGAGAAATGTGGCTGTAGCTGCTGCTGGGGCGGCGGGGGGCGTCCTACTCTACCAATCACTTTTTATGGATCCACACCCAGACCACTTCGTCTTTCTAGCATTGTTTGGATGAATGGTCAGCTTTGTTTTCTCAAAGCTGCTTAAACGGAGGGGCTCCATTGCTGAGGGTCGGATTGATACCAGCTGCCTTTGTATCCAGCTGACATTGTGGAGGTTTAGCATGTTGGTTATTAATCGAGCGGTTCGGATGTTTCTTTCATATGGGAGCTATATCTTTGCACACATGCACAGTTTTGTGCAACAGGTGCTTTGGGTGGTGACCTCCGCACTATTTGGATGCTTTGTCAGTCTTTCGAGGATGGGGGAGTGTCACCACACCACAAGTTTGCCAGTTGGTGGTAACTTGAAATTGAACCATTCCCCATCCCAGTGAATGTTACTCATCAAGCACGAATGCATTTGAATGTAAATTTGACTCCTCTGGGACATTATTTGCTATTCTGGCTTTTGGCCCTCTATATTTGGACCCTGATCATTGTCAGGCTACAGGGAAGCAGACAAAGATGATCCTTTGAGTGCTTTTTTGGATGCTGTGGGTTGTCCTATATTTATTGTCTTATAGACCGATCAGGCAGAATGTTCTGTATACCTGCCTAATATAATGTCGGTCTCCCTTTTTGCTGCCACAACAGCCTAGACCCCTGGACATGTGTGACGCTCACATGCCCAAGCTCACCACTTTTCCTTCCTTGGATCGCTTTTGATAGATACTGACCTACAGACTGGGAACACCCCCACGACAGCTGTAGTCTTGGAGATGCTCTGACCCAGTCGTCTGGCCATCACAATTTGGTCCTCGTCAAACTCGCTTCAATCCTTTTTCCTGCTTCTTAGTACTTTGAGGACTAAATGTTCACTTGCGCCCTAATATACCTCACCCACTAACAGGTGCCATGATGAAGAGGTAATCTGTATTATTCACTTTACCTGTCAGTGCTCATAATGTTACGTTTGATTGGTTTCAGCTGCTAAACCTTGTGCTAGGATTTCAGTCTGGGATCTTGGTTAACAATCGGTTTGGCAGCATTAAGCAAACTCACCATTTCCCCAGTTCCATTGTTTGTGGTATAAAGACATGCAGACCTGCTGACAGCAGCTGTTTGCCTTTGTAGTTTCCAGCTTTATGAAAGAGTCGTTTATCCTGAGGCTAGTCAGAGGAACTCCCTTCAGTCATACGAACCACATCAGGAGTTCTTTAATTGAAAGCCGTTCCCCTCTAAAGCCCCAGTCACTGTGTCCACCTGTTGACGTGTGACGTATCAGGTAACCACGCAGCAGTTTTGATTGTAGGGTGCTGGGAGTTGACCTTTGACCGCGGAAAGTTTGATTTAACGCTTTGATGGAGAGGAGATTATTTACTCCTCAGCTTCTCAGATTCAGCCACTGCTGAACTTTAAAGGCTCAGGCGTGACTTGAATGTAATGTTCAGAGAACAAGAGTGAAATGTCACTTGTCTGTAGTGACTTTATACATTATTATGTACTGCACGTGTATGTATGTGTATATAAATGCATAATAGACGATTGACAGTTCTAACACTTATTTTTAGGATATATCTGCATCTCATGCATCATATACAGAACAAAGTTTCCAAAACTGCATTAAATGTTTGCAGTCTCTTCGTTCCTTTTCATTCTTAAACAGATAATAGAAACAGTGTGACGCTCAGTTCCTGTCTGACAGTGCAGTGTGTACACATTGTAAAAATTGTGCTTTTCAGCCACCTCGAGACTTCTGATTAATTAAAAGTTTTAATAAAGTGGCAAATCCAACAAAGAAGTTTAATTAGGCAAAAACAAACTATGAGTCCAGCTGAAAGTGAGAGTGCCTCCAGTATCTGTAATAAATCTCTACTGCACAGGAACACGGTGCACAGCTACAATCAGTACAACGGGTCAGAAGTACATCAGGGGAGGGGGGTCTGAAAACTGTTCAGCGGGCAGCTTGAGTCACGAGTTTCCATTTTTGCTTATAAAAATGACCTTTTTGGCACGCTGTTATCACATGCAAACATAGAATTTGTGGGCTGTCGCTAATCAAAACAACAAATAGCAGCAATATAAATCATCTTCTTCTTGAGCTTGCAAACAGCTGGTTATTTGTAGTGGTCTCATCCAGCTCCTGAGGAAAATGCCTGTTCTTAAGGTGCTAAAGCCTCACCAGCTCCTCTCGAACTGTGATTGGTGCTGGGCAGGACAAGCACTCTGTGTTTGTGTGCTGTTTATTTCATCATTGAAATGAGGTTGGCTGTTTACCGTTTCCCCAGACATTTGCGTATTCCTGTACAGATTACTCTGAGGAGTCAGTGTGACTCCTCATTTATCTGTATATCGTAGTATTGATGATGGCGATCAACCCCGTTTTATCAACTACACAGCAGTGACTGCACTTGTTCCACTTCCTCCTGCTCCACTATTTCTATTTTCACGTAGAAATTCCTCGCTGGAATCTGCTTCCCAGAATAGCAAAGCAGCATCTGTGTCCCTGCTCGACACCAGGGGAGGCCTTCAGCAAGTCCGTCTGTCTGCCCCCCCCCCGTGTCGTGTTCTCGGGAGAGTTGGTCTGAAGGAATGACAGAGATGTGACCAGAGTTCATCCAGCTTTCACTGCCACCTCCTTCAAATTTCAGCCAGACAGAGTTTAATTCCAGTCTGCAGCGGCGTTAATTCGTTAAGAGATGATAGATGTGCAGCCTCGTGGCTTTGTTATTCAACAGTATCCATCATCAGATCCTTTCAGATAAAGTAGGGGGTGGGTGAGGGCACCCCCTACTTTTATTCTCTTTTTTTTGTTTTTGTTTTTTTACTGCTCAGCCTTCTGGAGGTGTTGTGGGGTAAAACACAATGAAACATCTGTGATGGGAGGTTCCTGTGAGATAACCCTGGCGACACACAGCACCATTCACCTCCTGTTCCCTCTCTTCCTTTGATAAACCTGGTTTCTAGTTTGTTGCTCAGCCTAGTTTTAACCACGCAAGGGACTTCTTATCAGATCCTCTTCCAGAAAGTTTAAAAAGGAAAGCACATCGCCCCCAGTTTATCAGGTCTGCAGCCTGAAGTGCTGTTTTCAATAAGCACTTCAATACGAACGTTTAATACTTCAGTCTGAAACTTTCTCCAGCACTGTTTTTTGCAGTCCTGTTAAATCTGCAGAGTTGTGTGGTGTTACCAAGTAAGATAGACGTCATATTTTATGACTTTAAACATTCACCTAAAAAGTGAAAGATCCCAGAAGGAGAAAAAAACCCTGGATTGTCTTCCTCCTCTCGCCACCAACTGGTCACAGCAGATAGCCACTCCTCCGCACCTGAGTGGCATCCGCAATCACGCCTCGCCGACTTAAAGTCTGTGCTCTGACTGTTGTTGTTGGTGTGTATGTTCAGCTCGCACCCGTGTTCGTAACGACAACCGTGAATAAAGAAAGTAGATGAGGACATTTACCGCCCAATGTGCTGAACTGTGCAGGACCTAAGAAGCTAAGGTGCTGAAAAGCATAAAAATGTCGTCGGGACCGGGCAAGCAAGGGAAGAAGCTGGCCCAGATGGTGGCCAAGCTGATGGCCACACAGCGGGAGCAGGAAGAGCTCCAGGACCCGATCGAACACGGGATGCAGTTGATTTGAGAATCTCGTAGCCCGGATCCGGTCCTGGCCGACACTGCCGCCACCCCCGACGGCATTGGAGTAGACGAGGTGCGGACTGTTCGGGCGCCCGTGCTGAGTCCCAGGATGAGGCCAGCCAGGACGCAGCAAGGACCCACTCCTCAGGCCCGGCAGGGGCTTGCACCCATTCTGGCTCCCTGGAGGGGAGGGCTGCGGAGCAACCACCATGTCCCCGACCTGCGCAGCCGCAGGTGGAGGAGGGTCCTGCCAAGCCTGAGGTCAGCGTGCGGGCCAGAACGGCCTCACCTCCACCAGAAGTTGGCGCACCGTCTGGACCTGCCATTGTTCCACCTGAGGTCAGCGCGCTGAGTCGTCCTGCGCGCCAGCCGCCTACCAAACCACCACATAGGGTTTCTACCTCACAATACGCAGCATTCTGTGGGAACTATTATTTTGATTTGTCACAATATATAAATAACACTGAATTGTAATTGTCTGACCCATAATGGGTTTTTAGTTAACAGGTTGAACTTTTTCAGACGCTGAATTTCTACTCTGATCACTATTGTTTGGAAACCGGAAATGACTGTTGGTCTTTGTGGTGTTAAAAGAGTTCCTCCATTGCTGCGAATGATGTTAAAGTACTTATACACACACTCTTAAGTTCTGCATCATATGCTGCAGAATAAAATAACAAAATTCAGGTTAGGGTTTTATATACATTTTCTGGGCCGTTCAGAGTGGGGTAAAGTCCGGACAGAGCGGAAAAACCAAAACGTGGGCACAGCGAGTGCAGCCGCAGATGCTTTGATTAGACATGAGTCTACAGAGCAGTTGGAAATCAGACACATTGAAGCGAAATGTTCTGCAACCTTCAGGTCAATTATGTAACCAGAACACTTGTCCTGCCGGTGATGCAACAGCCTTATTTCATATCCTGATAGTGTGCTTAATCGCACTCTACTATAATTCTGTAAGTGGCTTTGAATGGATTTAATACCTCCTGGAGTCATTGCATACACTTTTCCTGGCAGTACGAGGTGGTTTATGTCTGCTGAATAACATCGTTTACTCATCCACAGGTGAACGTCTACGTGTTGGGGAGAACGTTTCTCCTTCTGGCCAGAGAACTTTGCATCAATGCTCCTGCTATAGGTATTTGACCTCCACTTTACTCTGTTTACTGTGAGTTGTGTTACTAAAATGCTGAATCAGGTGTGAAATACGTTTTTTCAGTATAGATTTAATAACAGGAAAAAGAAGCTGGAGGATGTGTACTTAAAGTACAAAGTACTTAAAGTAGTTTAAATCCCCTTAAAGCTGTATACACTCACCTATCCCTTCATTAGGTATACCTGTTGAACTTCTCTGTAGCATATGGGAATCGCAGCCAATCGTATGACAGCAACTTACTGCATTTATGTTAGGCAGCTCGGATTCACAGAGAATGGCCCAAACATAGGAAAATGTCTGTATAGTAGAAGATCTCTGGGCAAAAATGCCTCGTTGGTGTCAAAAAAGTACAGCTAGACTGCTTCAAGCTGATAGGAGGGCAACAGAAACTCAAATAACCACTCATTACTGCCAGGGAAGAGCAGCTCTGGAGGTACAGCATGTCAAAGCTTGAAGCAGATGCACTTCACAGCAGCAGAAGACCACACCAGGTGTCACTTCTGTGGGCTAAGAACAGGAAACTGAGGCTGTAATTCACACAGGCTCAGCAATAATTAGACCACAGAAGGTCAGAAAAACTTTGCCCGGTCCGCTCAGTTTCGATTTCTGCAGCGACATTTAGAGTCAGAATTTGGCATAAAGAACATGAAAGCACGCGCTGGTTTGTATCAATAGTTCAGGCTGCCAGTGGTGTGGTGTAATGTGAGGTTATCATCATGGGTGTGGAGCAGCAACTGCATCACAACTGCTCAATATGGACCAAACTGTGAGACTGTGTGAACTTTGTTGAATCTGTGCAGACATGCATGGCAAGAATCAAGGTATGAGGGTCCAGCCCAGTACTAGAAGGTACACCAAATAAAGTGGCCGGTGTATATTGCAACTTTCTTTAAAAATATTATTTCTCAAGTGGCCACAAGAGTGAGTTATTTCTTCACACTGTTGAAAGCTCCTCCAGAGATATTTGTGATGAGGTAGAGGGCAGTCGAGCCAAAATATATTTTTAATTCTAATTTTTCTGGGTTTTTTTTTTACACTTTGTTCAAAATTATCAAATAAATTAAATCAGTCCATGTCATTGTTTCTGAAAGCATCCCACACTGTTGTGAAGTACTGCATATTATTAGACTTTTAAACTCAAGAGATTTGAGTTTTTGTAAATGTACAAAAGTCAATGTTTAGTTTAACCCTTTGATTTTTGTAAGGCTGGTCTGGAAATTATGAGCCGTGTTGTCACTTTGCCGTAAACTGAACATGACGAGCCATTCCTGCCAAAGCAGAACAGCATTAACATTAACTTATAATGTCCTCGTGCATAGCTTTGCATGTCCATTATCGTGTTTTGCTAGCGTTAATGCAAGTGTACTGTCTCTTAGATGCACTGTGCAGTTTATTTAGGAGGAAATGAACAAAGGAAACATGATGAGGACTCCAAATCCTCACTTACAAAAAGAGATGATACACCCTTATCAGCCCCTCAAATCTGTGCCTGCCAGACTCCATGCAAGTGAGGTAGAAACCTAATGTGTAGTTCCCACTTTAGTTACCAGAGGGCGCTGCTGCCCCTCAAATCCCCCCCCTCACTCAGATCCCATAAGATGTGACATGTGTGGCTTTCTCACATTATAACCTTTATATTTCGGCAGGTGTATAAGCATTCTTGTACAGAACACATCTGCTCATCAACAGCATCAAGCTGTTAACAGATAAATTGTATTTTACAAAAAGACAACGTTTCTGAGGCCGTCCTCTGAAGTGCAAAACGACTCTTCTTGACAAGATTTCTACTTTTTTTTTTTTTTTTGCATTAGAATCGAACATTACATAAAGTTTGCTCCTCAGGTGATATTGCTGCCTGGACTATAGTAACAATATTGTATATAGACTTGCAATTACACAATATGAAGCCCTCCCTACTTGTTCCAGTTCTGGAGCTCAGCTTGATTACATAACCACAGGTCACTGTATTAATGTTGTTTCTACAGCAGCCGCAGCCCTTGAAAAACACAAGCTTCTGAGCGAATAATGTTAAATCAGCATTTAAATTAAAAAATAATATTAAATTAAATAAGATAAAACAGCTCCTTCGCTTTTAAAATAGTCTCTTCTAGAACTAACCAGGCCATTTAGTGGGACATTACTCAAGTGTCTTTTAATGCTACATTACTTTGAAGGTTGGGAGGCAGCGATAGACCTAATTTCCCATCAGCAGTCCAGAGCAGCTTATGCATAGAACACAAGCTCGGGGATCTGTCCTCCCTGTACTCCAGTCCCGTTGGTGCTGTCGGAGGAGCACTGGAACTGAAACGTGACCTTCCCGCACTGCACCTCCGTCATGCCCTCCTGCCCGAAGTAGCTCAGCTCATTCCCGTCCAGGACGGCGCTCACCGTATAGAACGCGTCCTGCTCCACCTGAACGGGATGCTCGAACCACACCAGGAACGTGCTGCTCGAGCCGTCTGACACAAACTTTGTCAGGTTCTGTGCCAGGATCACGCCCTGTCTCTTAAGCTCGATTTTCACGCTGTACTCGGCTTTGCCGCCGCTCGACCCATACAGGCCCAAACCGGCAATAAAGATCCGCTTGTCCACAGCAAACTGGATGCTGTCGCACCGGCCGCGGTAGCGCCACTGGTTGCTCCGGTAAGCCGAGGACTGGAAGCGGTGGCACCTCTGTGGAGCCAAGCCCTTCCTGGGACTCAGAGGAAAGTCTAGTTGGGGCTTTTTATCCGCAGTGTACCACAGGAAGACATTGTGCGTCTCCTCCAGTGTCAGGATGTCCGACTGCGCCGCACCGTTTGCAAATTCGTCCAGGCTCATGGTGGGGATGCGCACTAAGAACAGCGCCTTACCCAGGACCTCTCTTTTGTTGCGAGTGGTGGACCCCAAACCCTGTCTCTTGCATTCTGCGGAGGCCCAGTTCATGACCGCCTCAAACACCACTACTTCTTTGGTGTTGAGGGTCTCCCGCCGCAAGATGATGTCCAGCGTCTGCAGGTCGATTTCACAGAAGCCCTCCGAGCGCAGTGCGAGCTCGGCCTGGGCGTCTATTACCTCCCAGCAGCGCTGAGTCAGCTCGGGCTCCTCAAACAGGCGGCTCTGAGAGAGCAGCACGCAGGCATTCTTGGCCTCCAGGCTCGTCTCCAGGAAGGTGACGCAGGCCTTGGCCAGTGCAGGGACAATGTACTTTTTGGCAGCGTACAGGGTGGCCAGCACCGTGTCTGCCTCCAGGTCGATCTCATCGCTGTACAAGTACCTGGGAGGAAGGAAAAAAAGTCTTAATTGTACAGAAATCAGACTGGCTGACAGGTGATATCCTGAATAAGAAGGTACAGTGAGGAACACATTTAAGTGACTCTGGCTCCACATTTCTTCTTCCTACTGTATCAAGAGACTCGGCAAACGAAAAAGGGAATTCTTTTTCTTCCCAAAGAAGATTATATAATGACATTACACATAATCCTACCGTTTTCCAGAAAGTCTGCAGAGCAACAATCTGCGCTACGCTTTTAGCCAGCGCTACTGAACGAGCAACAAAGGCATGTTATTTATAACTACTAGTGTGCATAAAGGCAAACTGTCAGGATGAGGAAAAGGGGGAAAAAAATGTTGCCAGTCGAACAAAGAGCGCTGAGAAAACCAGCAATTACAGAGCACCGCGCCGCTGCCACGGCTCTCTGGCGCTCCCAGCATTTTGGCATTCGCCTCTGCTTAGCTTTGGATGAGTAATAATATGCTTTGAAGTGACACTGACTGTGCTTGTCATCTCAGCTTCTGGTTGGCTGTGCGAAGGGATGGTGAGTGGCTTACTTCAGCAGAATTAGAAAAGCAGCAGGTTCCACATCTGGGATATGGATCTCAGACTCCTCCTCCGCCAGATCGCTGTAAAACATGGCACAGAAGACGGAGCTTCCCACGGCCAGCACATACTGAGAGGGGAGGGGAGAGGGAGGAGACAGATGCGTCAGAGAAACCAGAGGCGCTCGTCTTTCCTAAGTTCAACACTAGAGCCGATATATTATCTTGCATTGTCCTGGTAGCTCATATTTAAATTTAAAGCTCAAATATCAACATTAGTTACGTTTCTCTGGCTCACAGTCATTTTTCCCCACATGCGCTCCTTACCTTGTGTGCGGGAACCTTCTGCGAGGCCCCCAAGGGCCCGACAATGAAGTGGACATCAGCCATCAGCTCATTGTTAAACATCAAGGCGTTCCTAAAAACAGAGCAGGTTTCACAAGTAAGCCTCAACTATTGTATAACATCAAGTCCTCCCACACTGCTTTTGCCTAGAGACACTGGTTATTTTCATAGATTTAGGGAGGATGTAGTTCTAACAGGAGGGCTGCAGGAAAAAAAAAAAACAGGACTACCCTCTTATTGTTTTCTCACTTTATCCCTCAGCCTCGAAAATGTCAGCTCATTGGATCTATCAAAAGTTCCCCAGAGTGCTTGGTGACATTTTTAAAATGTCTTGTTTTAGCAGATCAACAGTTCAAACTCAAGTGGGATTTGTTTACTGCCAGAATAAATTAAAGGGATTAAAGAAGGGTAGAAGCAAATAAAACAGACAAACAAAAAAACTCGTGTTGGTTTAGACAGAAGCAGTAAATCAATTTTCTAGAAACTTGAGGGAGTCAAAGTGTGCTCCAAAGTAAAATGAGCGTGAGAGATCCTCACAGCAGTGATTTTGGTGCACTTTGCTGCTGCTCTCCGCTTCCGTGTTAATACAGCGAGTCAAAGCGGCTGTTATTACTCTGACAGCGACTCTTTAGCACTGCGATCCCTGTGACCGTGCTTTGCGCACAGTGCGTCCTGGTAGATTACGGCGGATAAGTGTCCTCGGTGTTTCTGGGGTTACCTCTCTCGGAGCGTGGGGTGGCTGCACTGCCAGCTGGGTGGGTCTACGTTGTTGTTGTTGATGTTTTGCTGGGTGGTCGGGGTGGTCGCCGCGCTCCCTCCGCCGCCGCCGGCGCTGCTGCCGCTGGCCTGGCACACCTGCAGCTCCTTGGTCTTCTCCGCGTCAGCCACCGTAGTGCCGTTGGCCAGGTTGGTGTTGTTGGTGTTGTTAGCGGGGTACAACTCCGCAGCCATCTTCTTCTCCTTCTGCTTCTTCTTGCTCGACAGGGACAGAGTCAGGATCTCATAACATAGCGGCAGCCGACCCGGCAGCTTGGTTACCTTCTTGGACTTTTTCAGTGTTTCTGGAAGTAGCAGCAAATAAGTCAAACACCTCATGATCCGGCCATGATGGAGCAACCTGCAGTCTGCCGTTGGCATCTGCACGAGCAGCTGATTTTCTGGGTTTTTTCCTCCTCTCTCTCGCGCGCGCTGTCTCTTTAATACCCGGTGAAATTAACTGCTGTCGGGATCGACATGAAGCTTGTCGCTGCTGTGAATTGTTTTTTTTTTTTTTTTCCCCGTGCGGTCCGGTTCCTACAACGCCGGTTTCAAACGGCACCGACAGCGAAGTTTACGCGACAGCATCTAAATATCCTCCCAGGCCCGCTGCTGTCCGTTTCCACATCCACTCGCAACTTTCGACGTCAAACACTTGTTTTTTCCCTCCCGTTCCTCGGCGGTCAGCTCATCCTGTCCAAGCGCACAAATGTCCACGAAGCTTCGCTTGTTTTCTCCGTTTTCCAGCGAGTGGGTAATCCGGGTAGTCGCAGCTGGTAGTAAAGTCCTGCCTATTTTATTCCCACCCCGCCTCTGCGTTAATCCTCGCGCACATTTCTCTCCCGATTTTTTTTCCCCTCTTTTTCTCCGATTCGGCTGTGGACCGACACGAAGCCAACTACGATGTTCCGCTGCTGCCGAGGTAAATAATCATTTGTCGGGAGTTTATAAGCGCCGCTCGGTTTTTTCGCCCCCACTCTTTTTTTTTTTTTTTTTTTTCTTCCCCCCCCCCCCCCCCCCCCCCCTTTTTTTTTCTCTTCCCTTTTCCCCCCCCCCCCCCCCCCGGGCCCAAAAA
>VURO01018286.1:32815-45742 GCA_015108175.1 Pelvicachromis taeniatus
TTCTCCCCCCTCTTTTTTTTTTTTTTTTTTTTAACTCCTCCCCGCCTCCGCCCCCCTCCCCTTTTTTGGTCGCTCTCTCCTTTAACGCCCAGGGCCCGCTGAGGACCAATAACAATCACGCATCGCGCTGACGTGAGCCCAAAGAGGCCCCTCCCTCAGTAGCTCCGCAGAGTGCGTCACTGGACACACGCTCTGATCACTCCTCCTCAGAGCCAGCAGGGCTGGAGTGAAAGACAATACACACCGAGGAACAACACAAGTGACCCCCCCAACCCCCCACCTACGCAGTCACACACTTCTGTTTAGGACAACCCCTACAGATGTGTCTTTGTGTTCCCGTGTGGATAATATGTATGACTTAAAATTTGTTTGATGCCATTGTCACTCTGTGGCAGTCCTGGGACTTTGTTCCCTGAGCCTTTTGTTGTTGTTTTTGTGCTTGTTTTGTCAGTTTTGCATCCCATTTCGATCTGTTTTTGGCCATTTAATAAAAATAAAATCTTTTTATTAGACATTTTGTATATGTTTATCATGTGAAATGTTTTTTTTTTGTGTGTGTCCCTTTCACCAGTGTTGAGTCCATTTTATATTTCTTTTGTTTCTCTCCATGGCCATTTTAGCCATTTTATCTGAAGATCATGCAAAAGCTTGTTGGACGACAAGTGATTTGTTCCTACCTTCACAGTTAATAAGAACTGCTCCTACTCGTAGGACACTGGACAGATTTAGATAAACTTGCTTTGGTGTTGTGTGATACTGCAGATTTTGGTATTGATCCTTTACCAAGTAAATGGAGGGCCAGTATTATCAATACTTGTAACTTATAAAGGCGGTGTGTCATGATTAATAAGCTGAATCATCATCATTTTGCAAATTCTGAACACATTTTAATGACCGCTGAATCCGTATAGCATGTAGTGTCAGAATTTAGTATTTAGATTAATTTTTATTTCTAAAACGTATTTAACACAATTCAGTATTTAAACTTTTGTCAACAAATGGAAATGAGATGAAAATGTTCTGGAGAGATGAGATCTAATTAGAACTAATTAAGTTGTGTAGGTAGGCGGGACAAGTTTGGAAGTGATCCAATCACAAGTAATTTCCAGAAGTAATTTCCTTGTGCAGTAAGGTTAGACGCGCACATTTGATCTGCTCGCGGGAATTGGTAAAATTAGCTTCCATCCTCCCCATTTCTCATGGAAACAAAACATTTCGGGGGGAAAGAGCAGTGCACACGTTTCACGTTTGATGTCAAGGAAAAAACTTTAACGCTTTATATGTTAGTCAACTGACTCAACTTTAGCTTTAGTCTACTGTAGTCAACTAAAAACATGTAGATGCCTTAATAATGCCTACGACCAAATCAAAATTTACAGTGGCCTGCAGTATATCCTGGCATAGTGTGAGATACTTTACAACTAGTATACATGTAACAGTATTAGCAAAACTTACTATTTGTTTGCTACACTGTAAATTCCTAACAGCTGTTTTTACTTGCTGTCTAAATCTGGTCATTTCTGAAGTAACTGATTAAACAAGCGGCACAATGTCATGTACGACTATTTAGCTTCAGCAGAGTTGAACACCAGAAAATGATTTGGGAATCTCAAATTTTATTAGGCTTTAGGTCGCACTGTAGTGCTGCCGTCCTGTACTGCCGTCCATCAACCACACAGAGGCTTTATTGGAGAGAGGAGGCACCTTTGAGACCGAGTCCTGTTCCCAGAGTAACACCAAGTAGACCAGAGTGCTATTGCAGTTTTGGGGGATGAGGGAAGGGTGCAGCTTCCCCATGACTGAATGATAACACTTTAATGTTATTCATGAAGCCCTGCTCCCACATTTGATTGAAAGGAGCAAGTTCGCGGCCCTTCTCTTGGGGTGGTCGAAGTAATTTGGGCGAATAGAGGCGAGGCAGGTTGAGGTAAAGTGGGTACATGAAAAAGGTAAACTACAGCACTCATCACAGAAAGACTCCTGGGCCGTTTGAGCATCACAGATTGATTATATTCGACAGTGAAAGAGGATTTGGGGTGATTTTTATTTTTTTAATAAACCTCTTTCTTTCTTTTTTTTTCAGCCTGGTTTTGAGTTTAGAGACACCCGAGTAAAAAGTTGAAGCAGTGATGGCCAGCTCTGCACACGTATCATTATATGGTGCAGAGGGGGGGGAAGGGATCAGCCTGGATCTTATTACCAGCTGGCTCTACCAGCTTTCCACTGGGCTGCTCTTTAAACAGAGCCCCTGACTTCAAAAGGTATTTGACTCCACTATCATAGTCGGGGCGCAAAACTCGACTTTTTGTCTGCAGGCTACAGTGGGAACTGGATTCCTCCTCATTTGAGTTTTAAACTGGATTTCAGAGCATGGTAAAATCATTTTTCACAATAAAAAGCGACTAAAGGCAAACGGGCCACCTGCCAGGCAGTTTCATGGTAAAAGCAGGTGGTCGTGATGTTTTTAAAAAGTATTTTCCATAAAGTTTATGACATACAAAACTGTACAAGTCTCTCAGAGACGGCAGAAGCGAGCAGAAAGTTTAAGGAGTGAGCTTGCGATTGGATGATTGCCCATCCAAATCCTTTCGCCAGCTGAGAAAATGTGGATGGAGACGCTGAATGAGAAACAGGCTGCTTCGAGGTGCACTCAAGCTAAATGCTAATCCTCCAGTCCTCCAGTGGAGCTAATTAGCAGCCAGCAGTCAGAAACTGGTTTTAGTGGGAAGCTCACAGGTGGTAGGAAGTTAAGATCTGGATCTGTTTCAGGTAGGATTTTGGTCCTTTTTTTTTTCTTCCCTTTGGCCTAAGAGAGGAAAAGTGTACTCGCTCTGGCATTTTGGTCTGTTTACCGCTCACATAAACCAGGGCTTGTAAACAAAAATCCATGGGCACGCGAGCAGCAGTTTATTGGACCGCGTTCTGGTTATAGTGCCATCAGCAGAGGCTTTTGGCTCCATGGTTGGAGAGAAGCTGAATGAAACTTGACCACACCGGCCTTTATCTTCTCCAATCAGTCAAACCGGAAACAAATGCTAATAGGATACTTACACTCAAACTGTGGCGTACTGCAGTTGCTTTAGATTACATACAGTAGCTGCACATTCCTCGCAAAGGTGATGGGCAGTATCGTCAAATCACCTTTGAAAAATAGAAACTGAGGTATGAACAACAAAGACGTCAGGTTCAGAGGCAAAATGGGATCATAGATGATGGTGAAAGCATGAAAAGGGATGGTGGCATCTCCTCACAGAGTTGGGCATGATCATCAGGCATGAGCACATTTTGTTCACAACCTCTAAAATTAGCTCCTTGACGTCAACCAGTCAAACAACCGTGAAGACCATTGTGCGTTCTGCTACCCAGTGTGAGAAATGTCTCGTCTTCACTCTGATTGGCCTACAGCTTAAGTTTAGGCTCATCTAAAATATTCAGTTGAGTTCTTTTTAGTTTTATTGACATAGTTTCAAATCACAGCAAAAATCACTTCAAGGTGCTTTATAGAGGGTGTGAGAATAATTTTCAAAAGGTTATATATTTTAAAGTAGTGCACACAGAAGCTTGAAGTGAATTTTAAAATACATGTCTGAATGTAAAGTTGTACTGTTAGCTGTATTGTAAGGTAAACACTCTGCATACTGCAGAGAAAATCCCAACAATCAGATGATACCTGAACAAGCACTTGGCAACAGTGAGAAGGAAAAACTCCCCTTTAACAAGAAGTAGCCTCCAGGAGACCCAGGCTCAGGGAGGGGCGGCCATCTGCCATGACCGTTTGGGGGTGAGGGAGAGAGGACGAGAGACACTCTGTGGAAGAGAGCCAGAGATTATAAATAATGAATGATGTATAAACGAAAGTAATTACAGAAAGGAAAAGCTTTGTTCACTAACAGAATGTCTGTTTTTTTTTTGTTTCACTGTAAAAATAAAACATTTCAGTAGAAACAGGAACTTTCTGTCATTTTAATTGTTTATCAATGTTTTTACGTTTTCATATTAAAGAATGGAGTAATTCATAATATGAATTATTATGAATTATAATATGAATTACTGGCAACAGTAATAATGTGAATAATATGAATTATTATATTATAACAATGTCACATTGTTATACATTTGTACGTCTATCCTTGTGATAGAAAAAAAAAATCTTTCCTTTCACCACCAGACCCGTGCCTTTATATTCCCCGTTTTGCCCAAATGCTGGAATTTGGCGATAAGACCCACGAGGTCTCCATGACGGCGCTGCGCTTGGTGCAGAGGATGAAGAGGGACTGGATGCACACGGGGCGAAGGCCGTCGGGACTCTGTGGAGCAGGTAACTACAAGATGAGACAGCACTGGGTATCTTCTTTAATTCGCAGGAGGGGTGCTGGTAGCAGCCCTGAGGCTCGGAGCAGTGGGACTGAAAAATCTGAGGAGTGAAAGTGATTAATGCTCTCTGCTGGAAAGTCAAGGTGCCCTTAATCAAGATGCTTTAACGTCAGATTCTCAGAGAGCCGATCAGTGACCGGAACGCTTTGTTACATGTTTTAGTGCAGTACAAGAGGCTCGTTCTGTCTGACGGGGAATAATAACAGAAATTTTAATTTTGCCACATTTTCCTGGTGACTTTATCAGTGTGATAAGGAAGTGAATGCAAGCAGACACACTAATGGGGCAGCTATAAATCAGTATAAGGTTTTATAAGGGCTGCAGGTACCTGCAGAGTTCCTGCTCTAAGACAAGGATGTATCTGTCGGCTATATTTAAACGGAAAGCAGTGGTTCAGAGGTTCACACTGCGCATGCTTACTCTATTAATTATTACTAATTTTTATCACAAGTTTTGGATCTGTGCACTTAAGCCCTACTGCCCTTTGATGCTTGGAAGCTGAACACAGTTTATTTCTCTCGCAGTCTGGGTTATCACAACATGATTCCCAGGTTAGGCAGCCAGAGCTGAAAGATGCCTGTCAGCATGAGTTGTTTCATACAAACTTGTCTCTTCCTGCAAGTTTAAGTTGTTTTCAGCAATTTTTCTAAATACTAAGAACGTCCCTGTATAAGCTTCATGATGTCTTAGCATCCCACTCTCCCAACTACGTGAAGATTTTTGGTTGTAAACATGATACCGCTCTGTTAACTTTCCAAACAGAGCTGTTAAGTCTGTCTGGAATTATGTGTTTGGAAATTGTCAAATCTTCCCACTTTAACATTTTAGAAGGAACCAAATGGTCATGTTTTCAGTAGCGTTTGCATTTGTGTCATTCTGTCTGTAAACGCAGTAACTCAAAAAGTTTTGAATGCTAAAACTTTGTAGAAATGTAGAGTGGGGTCGTGTTAACGACCCATTAACATTTGGCTCACATCCACCAAGATCTTTCACGGCAACTTTTTAAAAAAAATTTGACTCTTTTAATTTGATCCCAAAATGTTTTATATTTATAAAGTATTGTTAAGAGAAGGAGAATGAGCTGCCTACATAGTTAAAAATATTCTGTAGTATAATATTATGTAATAAACCCAAGTTACTATCTCAATGCCTATTACCCATGATCTGCTCTTGCATTATGTTTGTGTCATCAAAGTAAATCTGTCTTGCTGCCTTTATCTGATTTTTACTGCACTACAAACCTCTTAAGATATGTTTTAAAAGAACAAAGAAAAATAAATGAACGTATACAAATGTCAACACTCTTCCTTTAAAAGTAAATACTGCCCAGAGAGTGAGTGCAGGTTCTCGCTCTCTGACTGCTTCTTGTTTTATCTGCACTTGTTTGATTTCAGCTTAATGTGAGAGTCTTTGCTGTCGTTTGCGGTGGAGCTGGTTTCTCCCGTCTCAGCTCTCACTTTTACTGTCGGTGTACTCCTCACACATGAGTAGTGGAGGAGATTTGATGCTGGCGACAAAGGATAACGGTTATGTTACTGCACTGGAACGAAAACTTCCTAAGAAGTGTGAGCTCCAACAGTACAGATGAAAAGTGAGAGATAAAGAGAGCTCTGTTGTTGGAGCGCTGTTGCCTCGAGCATTAAGAACGTGTCGGTGTAGCAGGAGGGAAATGCCTCCAACTTCTGACTCTTTGCTGTTGGCTAACTCTGTGCTAGTCTACTTCTCCCGTTAGCAGCTGCTGCACTCCTGCTGACATACACTACACAGAGTGGTATAGATCTGAAGTGCATAGATCCACTCTGGACAACCAGAGTCTCCATGAACACATGCCATGAGTGTGTAACCAGACAAGTTGTAATAACATGTTTATCAAACTAAGAGAAACTGATACTAAATTCCTTACCTCTATATATTTATCTTGTTTTAGTTACTTTTCTAAGTTCACAAAGGCTGATGGGGTACTGTAATCACCCCGCTGGGTGAATCTCTGTGATCCTGACCTCAAGGTCAAGGTTGGAGGTCACGTTTTCTGAAAACTTCCTTTTCTAAGGAGCATGAAAAGAAAAGCGACTGAACTTCTTTAAGTTCTTGAAGAATTTTCACCTCTCATCCGAGAAGCTTCTTGAGTTATTTGCGATATCGATCATTTTCAGATTGATACCACAGGTGCAGTCTTATAAAATAAGAACTATATATTAACCAAAGGCGAACGTTGTTAATTCAACGGCAGGTACAGGTGCTGCACGCTGACATTGCTCGCAGTGTTTGCAGCCTTGCTCACTGCGGATCTGTTGGTCACCTGCCAGTGAAACCTGTGGGAAAGCCGATCCTGCCAGCACCTGTCTAAGCTAACCACAGTGTGTGAGGCTTTTGATTTCCCACCAGGTACGCCATCGTCTTTACGGGAGATCGGTGGTGCGGTTTACATTAAACAGCTGAGCTAACAGGCCTTCCTTCCTTGTTGTGTCCTGATTGGTACAAACTCCAGTACATTCAGGCTTTCTGCATTGCCTGCTAAGGCGCCCTGAAATCGAATCATCGCCTTCCGCTGCTCCCTGCATGTTTCCTCCCATGGTTTCAGTTTTCATCTTCCTCTGTTACTCTGCTGAATCGCCTTAATATTTAATTGCTCATCATAAATCTTTGAAAGGGAAACACTCAAATGGAAGAAAGAAAAGTTTGTTCCTAAACATGATGCAAATATCCCCGTTGGTGGTTTTAAACACATGCAAAAAAAACCCCAAAAAAACCCAAGTTTGTGTCAGGAGAGAGCAGTTTTTAAGTTGCGTCTTGTGGTGATTTCAACGACAAAGGGGTTGTGAATGTAAAGCGATGAATGTATTCAGCAAGGAAAACCTGCAGCTCTGAAGTCGTGTGGTTTTTAAGGTAATGGCGATGAAAAATGTTTGAGAAAGTCCTCAGCGGAGCTAAAAAGCCACCACTTCGCTCCTGAAGGCTGTTAGAAGTGTGCATGTGGAAGTGGAAGCACCATCTATCTTTTAACAAGCTCTTGAGCGAGGCAAGTCTAATGATAGTTACGTAACTGTTCCCCTTCAAGGCTCACGCTGCAATTCATTGCATAATATTAGCGTTTTTGTTTCTCCTCCTCCTCTTTTTTTAATATGGGGTGGATTTGTTGGCTGTGTGGGCTGAGGTGCCGCCGTCTTGTTGGCTCCTCTTCACTGTTTAAGGTGCACATCTAAAAGTGCCCGTAAACTATCAGCTCATAACATTTCTTTTTTTTTTTTAGTGTTCAGTCACATATGCGGACATACGTTTTGTTATTGCTTCTGTGCACATGTGGTTAAATCTCATCCCTATGTGTGTGTTTGTTTCCAGCTCTTCTTGTAGCTGCTCGTCTGCATGACTTCCGGCGCACTAGCAAAGAAATCATCAACATTGTTAAAGTGTGCGAATCCACGCTGAGGAAAAGGTGGGTGGCCAAAGTTTGTGATTTGATAGAAAATCCAGGCCGAGGAGGCTCGAAGTTCATGGGATTTGTCTGTTTTTGCCAAAGTGAGCAGCAGAAGTTCCTTTTTTTAAAAATGCTGCTGGTCCAGATGATCAGCCCGGTGACCCAGTTCTTCTTTAGTTGGATCTTAATTAGTTTGTGCTAAACTTATTTTTTGCCTTGTGATGCCACTTTGCATCAGACTGACAGAGTTTGAGGACACGCCGACCAGCCAGCTCACCATCGAGGAGTTCATGAAGGTAGATCTGGACCAAGAGTGTGACCCGCCCTGCTTCACAGCCGGACTGAAGAAGAAGAAATTCCAGCAGGTGTTTTTCCACACAAACCTCAGCCTTCAATTAACCCCAATGAATGTGCCATAGCATTAAAAACGCAAATGCACATCAGTTTTGATCAACTCAATTACTCACGAAATGACCCATTCATCCCTCCACAGGGAATATTAAAATTTCATCCTTTATTATCTTGATGGTGACATACAGGCCTCAGGCTTTCCCCAATAATGGATGAAGGGTATTAACCTCTAAACTAACACCATCACTGTTCTCGGTGTCCTCGCACTTTGTGGGCTTTGTAAAGGCATTGTTCCCACATACTTGTTGCTTTAACACATAACAGGAGACATGCCTGATGATTTAGGGCTGAGTGCATTTAGAATGTATAATGGTGCCGATTTTAACACGGCCTAATTTTCAGGGAATAAATTCCATATGGTTATCTTTTTTTGCTTAAGTAGTTTTGGGGGCTTAAAAAATGCTGGAAAAAAATAAGGCCCTATTTTAAAGTGCCGGATTTCCACTCACCCGTATTTGTTTTGATAGTACAAGTATTTTTACATGTAGTAGTACAAGTATATACAACAAAATATGGCCTGCAAGGAGAGCGAATGAATCTTGAGCTAACTGCATGTGACTCCCATTCATCATACACGGCGGGATGATTACTCATTACAGAGGTTAACGTCTTCATTTTTCTGTCTAATGCCAACCTTCAAGAGCAATCACCATTTCCATAGTGTGACGTCTGGCCTGGCTGCCATTTGATTAAATACAACGTGATTGGCTGGTGCCTGTGCTAAGGCTGGAAAATGTTACTTTAAAAAAGGCAGCGAAGGTGTCGTGTTGGGCTCGTGATCGAAGACAACCAGCACGTTACTCAGAGATGAAAAAGGCTTTAATTACTTGCAGGGCTGCATTAACCCAGGTACAGGTGACACTTTGTAATAGGATTTATCATGAAATCTGAATATTATCCATATCATTATTGTTTAAATTAGAAAATGAGGTATTGTTTATAAAGACAGGGTCCTTTCTTGAGAGGTTTACAGCTGTTCGGTTCATTTTTCGCCACAAAAACTGTAGCCTGACAGCAGCAAGTTCTCAAGTTCTTGGGTTTTTCTTCATGGAAACATGACAGATGGTCTTCAGAGAGTTGGAGCGAACATGTTTAACAAACAAAAACTGTGAGATGTGGCCAAAAGTTTAAAAGTGGTCATTTTTTTTTACACTGATCTGACTTTCAAGGGTTTTACTGGTGGAGCTTTTGCCCAGTAATGAGCTGAACTTTCTCATGCCATAATGTAAAAAGAGGAAACACTGGAGTTAATGTAGAAGCTTTCTGAAAGTGCTCACAGAGTGCTGTTCTTAAGTCGAGTCTCACACCAGCAACACCAAATCAAACTCATGCACGTTATGCATCGGGGAGGAAAAAGCACTTCTGAGAGCAAAGGCTGCTGCCGTTAACCACCCCAGAGCCCTCGAGTTATAACCTCCTTCTATTCTAAGAGGTTTTATTTTCACCCTGTAGCCACTATTGGAGGGAAGCGACTTTCATTGTCTCATCCAAACCCTCTCTTTTCTCTCCCTCCCTGTAGCTGGAGATTGAGATCAAGAAAAAGATGGATGACGTTGAAGGTATGAGAGCTTTTCAGGAAAGTTTGTCTTTGTGTTTGTCTTTGTGTTGGAGATTGACATCTGGTTACATGTTGTTGTTTTCTTGGAAGTGTCTGCTGACCTCGACTAAATGCAGATCAGTGTTGGATGTGGTTAAAGCAAAGAAAACATAAATAGAGAGGACATGATTTAGGCTCCGCACAACCTGTAATTAACCTTACATTATGTTACACTGCTAACATATTATGCTGTAATTATGGGACTATGAGAAATGTAATTGAATGGGTTAGCCTAGAAAGTCCTAGAAAATCACGCAATCAGAGTCTTTTGTGGAAGAGTTCCTTCATTTTGAGCTTTGACATTTTTACTCCTTCAACAGGTGAAATTCATGAATACCAGGAAGAAATAGACGCAGAGCTCGAGAGCAGCAGACCCAAACTGAGAGGAGTGTACGCTGCCTATACTAAGGGAGGTGAGTGATTTCAGAAGCGCTTCTCATGTCCTCAGCTGTTTGTGTGCTGGGCTAAACAAGGCCCTGCTCTGCTCCACGCAGGTTCAGGAGCTTCGTTTAATGGTGGGCCTTTCAGTGACTGAACATTGCTGGTTGCTTATGTTGGCTAATGGGCTTTTTTGCAGCAGCACTATAAGTACGGAGTGTTTTTTAAAAGCTTGAGTGAATCTAACTACAAAGTCAGATTTGCTGTCCATATTTTTCAGAGGGTGTACTCTGATATGTCTGGAGACAGGTTTGCTCTATCATCCCAGAGCTTTGGCTCTATGCTTAAAAAATGCAAATCCCAATTGTCACAGGGACTGTTGGAATTTGACCTCTGAGGAAATATGTGTTTGCTTATTTACAATAAATCTTTTACTGCTGGAAAGCAGTAAAATCCATTGTGCAGCAGAGTTCAGTATGTGGGTTGCGACCATGAAAAACTTGCTAAACATCTTATTCTGCTATTTGTTCGTTTTGTTTGTTGGATTGGATGATTGAAGTCCGAAGAAACGAGACATATGGGCGTTTAGCATGTGGAAGAACCACATCACGGTGCCACCTCATCACACTGCTCAGCAGCTTGGTAACACACTGCTGTGTGCATATATTTATGCTCCCGCTATGTTATGTTAACTTATTACCATTGTATACGTTTATTTGGTCTCATTGTTGTATGACGGTGAGCAGACCACAGTGGATTTACTGCCAGGGGTCCAGAGTCGTTTCTTTTAGTAGTTTGACTTGTTGAAGATTGTCCTCTTTGTGTTGGAGATAGAAGTTTTTATCTTCTTTGTCTTCTCGATTTTTCAAGTGTGTTCAGTCGAGTCAACATAACACCATAAATCCACTGCTGTGAAGAAGAAGGGAATAAAAAAAATGTGTGGAACTGTTGACCGGGTCGTTCATTCACATCATATTCTTTGTATAGATCTTAACTTATGCACCTTAAAGATAAGTTTGAGGTGTAGAATTAAGGTTAAACCGGCTGTTGGTGTGACCCAGGCCTGAAAAGCCACATATGAAGGCAAAGCATTCTGTACTGAAGATAAAACCATTTACCTTGGATTACAATAAAATAATAAATTAAAATATGGCACCATGACCCGTCAGGAGATAAGGATAGAAAAGCTGTCTGTCAGCATCTCGTCTGTTAAATTCAGTGTTTGTAACGAGCGTTTAGCTGCTAGTGCGGCTACCGATTTGCAAGCGAACATCTCATAGCGTGAATTCTGAACACCGAGCCGACGTGTCAGAGCTCCAGAATGAAAACAGCAGCAATAACAGGAGCAGCTGCTGATTTGGTCGCCCAAATCCAGATATCGGAGGGGAAACAGCGCTGCGTTAATGCGCCATGACGCTTTTATTTGTCTTTCTGTCGCTCACTCAGGCAGGATGGGAACTCTGAGCTGCTGTTTGTGAAAGGCCCACCCAGGAAAAATAAGACACAGCAGCCTGCACTCCCTGTAGCTCTCGCCCTTTATCTCTTTCTACCTTTGGCTCTTTATCTCAGCCTCAGTCTGTCTTTCTTCTTCGCACACAAACAAACCCCGGTATCCCTCTGTTTCCACACAGTGGGGGGGGTCGCAGGGCTGTCACTGATTTCAGGCATGTTGTTCTTCCAGCTGCCGCGACGCTTTCAAATCCGGCAGCAGTTCGTTTCTTCTCAGACCGAGTTGATTTCCCGATTTGAGGGCCCAAGCCTGTGAGGGGACATTTTAATTATGGCTGATTAAAGGACACATTTTAATTAGGTAGCAGGACAGCCACAACTATGATCCCAATTACTTTGTCAGAATATGAATATTTATCACCGTTCCATTTTCGGCGACTCGGGAAGCCGAATAATTTCCCTGCACTTGTGGGAGTTTAGATCAGTATCTTGACCCTTTTAACTACCATGGCTGCCTTCAGTGTGCTGGAAAGTGTGGGTTTGTTTTCTTTCACTAAATTATGTTTAATTTGAAAACTATAACTATGGTGTACAATTATGCAGTCTTATTAATCTTCAGGGAATACCCGTTTGTTATGAAGTACATAAAATGAAGCAAAGTAAAAGTGGAAATTTTCTCAAGGACCGATTTTGAGAATTAAACGAGTCACCTGCCTGTCATTATAGCATTACTGCTGCAATAACTGCATCCCTATATACTGCATATGTGGCACTAAGCTGATGCACATCAATGGTTGTTTCAGTCGCCTTGTTCAGACACATTTGTGTTTAAATTTTATTAAACATGGTGACAAAAGTTAAATGCTTAATGTATGTAAAAAGCTTTATACTTTCAGCGTGCTATTGATAGTCCAGTTGTTTACATTTTTTTTGCAGTTAAACAGAAAAGCCAGCATCCTGTTTTTTTTTTTCTTTTTCAAAGCGACCACAATGACAAGAAAACAACACAATATTAAACTAACAAAATATATTCAAAGAAAAGTGCATAAAATTTCAGGAGAACACTAAAAGCAATCAGTTTGGGGACGTTCTCCAATACACTATCACTGTATGTAGCACTATAATATATGCGAGAAACATGGCAAGCTAACTGGATTTTTAGGTTACATTTGTAATTTTGCATTTTGTGAGTACCGTATTTCCCGGACTACAAGGCGCACCTGAATATTAGCCTCACAACTTGAAATTACGAAAAAATCCTATTTTGTTCATACATTAGCCGCACCGGACTAAAAGCCGCAGG
>VURO01018287.1:0-12152 GCA_015108175.1 Pelvicachromis taeniatus
CAAACACGACTGGAATGAAACACAAACCATATTCTGCTGAATGAAGCCAACCACAGGCCAGGCCATAAAGAAAGCTGCAGTCACCTCATATTTTCACAGAGCAAAAATAACATTTTTTTAATACATATTTTAAATCGTTATCACCCAAGATTTAGGAAAAGATATTTTTATAACCAAAATGTTTTATTCTCACAATCACAGCTTGTTTTTAGTGTACCATAACTACTGCTTCACACAAATGAGCTTCCAGTAGTTGTTCATTATTGCACGCAAAGCTACTTTCAGCTGCTCCCTTATTCACAAGGGGTTGCCATAGCAGGTAGCACCACATGTTTGATTTGGCAGATTTTATTTTTTATTTTTTTTATGCTGGATGCCCTTCTTGATGCAACCACAAACAGGATTTGTTTTTCCTCCCTGGATCGACCCAGGGCTCTTTAACTTGTTAGGTGAATGTGGAGACTGCTACACTATGGAGCCACTTAATTTACTGCACACAGCTATTCAAGCAATTATACAAGAAACTGTGAACCACTTTGTATCTTTGACTCCTTAAACTGCTACTGTACCTTATTTGCATAATATAAATGTGAAACCATTACAGAGAGTGTCACGCAGTCCCATGTTGAATTGTACAGCAAGACACCATTAACAAACATCATTTTCACAGCGTCCCATTTTCTTGAGGGCTTCAAGGTGTGCAGATCAAACATTGCACTCTGAGCTATATATCAAAATGCATAATGAATACTGTACATAACAAACTGCTTTATTGATATTAGACTCTTTTAATGGGTTCCTTGGTGCTAATCAACCAGTTTTCATTGTCTTTGTTTTGCGAAAGATTCACATCTATCGATAAAGCTTGATAAAGTGAAGTATCTTTGAACATGGCATGGTTTTTGGTGCCAGATGGGTGCACCAATCTGGCTGGTCTGACTATTTCAAAAACTGTTGCTTTATTGGGATTTTCCCACACAACAACTTCTAGTGTTTACACGTAATAGCATGAAAAAGAGCGACTATTCTGTGTGAAAATACCTTGTTGATGCCAGAGGTCACAGGAGAATGGGTAATAAGAAGAAGTGACTTAAATAACTATTTGTTGCAACTAAGGTATACGGAAAGGCATCTCTGACAGCACAACATGCTGAACCTTGAAGCAGATGGGAAGCAGACTGGGTGGCAGTCCTGTCAGCGAAGAACAAGAAACTGAGTCCACACTTCCAAAAGCAGGCAGTAGATGACTGAAAAATATTGCATTGTCTGATGAGTCTTGATCTGCGATACATCACATAGTGTCAGAATTTGACATATCTACATAAAACCATGGATCTATCTTGATTTCTATCAACAAATCTGGTGAGGGATTATAATGGCATGGGGTTTTTTTGTTTTGTTTTTTTAAATGCCACAGCCTCCCTGACTACAATTGTTATTGTTGATCATTATTCTTGCACTGTTTCCAGTACTACGTTGAATCTATGCCATGAACAAATTAAGGCAGTTTTAAAAGTAAAACGGGGTCAAACATGGTACTAGACAGGTGTACCTAATGAAGTGGTCGGCGAGATTGTCTTAGATAATAATAGTTGCAACTAAATAACAAGCAGAGATACTGACTGAAGACACATTAAGGAATCCATGCGCACATATTATTATCAGTATGATATTATGGCTACGAGGAGTACAAGAAATAAACTGCTTTACACACACAAACTTCTAATACATACAAACTGTTTGCATCAATTATATGACATTGTCTCCTGAAAAGAAAACAATGTGACTGTTGAATTTGATGAACAGCAACCTAGACTGCACTGACTTCACTCACAAATAATGAATAAAATGATCAGATTTTCACATTTAAATCTTCCATAATGCGTTTAACACAGTGTGTTAGAAGACTTTGTATATTTCCATTATCTATAGTCCATTATGTGTGTGTCTCTTTTTCATTAAGGACAAATTGAGAGTAACCCTAAGAATTTCTTGCGAAGCCTCACAATGTCTTCATCTCTTATCTCATGCCTGTATATGCCCCAGATATACTTGGGCCAGTATATGAATAGCTTCATTCTTTTACTGTGACTTCAACAACCTTCACCATAACGGTGACCTAAACAAATCAGACAGATATACACTGAAATGCTTCCATACACCCGCGCTTATAAAGTGTAGCCACTTCTATGTGGTGGATCAAAGGAGCACAGCTAGAGAGTGCCAGTGAAGAAAAGTGTCTTTTTCTTCGCCTTTCTGCCGTCCTTCCCTAGAGATGCCCAAACCCAACCCTGCCATCTGCTGGCTCCATCCAGGTGAACAAAAACTCATACCGGCAGATGACCCAAAGCACCTGGCGTTATGAAGATAAGATGCCAGACATTCCCATCTCCCAGCAGCTTTTTGCATGAGTTTCATTATCATTAGGAAAAAAATATGACACTTCTATACGAAACAGCGGCAGCTTTTACGGAATCTCGGTGAGCACAGATCATTTACAGAGGAAAGAGAGGGCACGATGGGAAAAAATAGACTGTGCATTCAGGAGTAAGAGAGTGAGAGAGAAGTGTGTGGAGGGTCGTTGGAGGAGCTTTCAATGCTTCAGAGAGGTGCCTCATTTTCCAGTACCATCTGTTCTTGGTTCTGCGAGCTGGAAGCCTTGTTTGTGTCAAACACCTCCCACATGCTCCGAGCAGCCAGACACCAACAGCAAGGACTCCATCACCTGTTTCAAACAACTGCACAATGTGACCCGCTGCATTCGTTAACTACTAATCACACCATGTTTGATGATGTTGTTAACCCACTCCTTGAGAGGTTCCCAGCCTCAGGCTTTTTTTTTCTTTTTTTTTCTTTTTTACTTACAGCCAGCCCTGAGCAACTGCTAATCTGTGCTTTGGACAATGAAAGGTTTGATGGAGGGAGAGAGGAGGAAGACCAGATGTGTGCTGGAGGCTGGAGTCAGCCCTACTTCCCTCAAGGAGGACAGAAAGATAGAAGGAAGACAGAGGCGCATGAACAAGGCCACGCTCCTCCATTTCAATCAGCTGCTTCTGTCTCACATGGCAGCAGAGCATCCAGAGGGGAGGTGCCGCCATGAATCCTAATTGCTCCCTTTTCGCCACAGTGTAGGGTGTTTCTATGCAAATCTGTCTAGAGAGGTATCTAGTTTATGCAAGACCAACTGTATGAACTGAAATGTGAGCGGGAATCTCACTCAGACAAAAGCCTTGGCGTGGAGATGCAGCTATTATAATTCATTTGGATAAATTATTCATTTTGCACATGGCCCTCCTGAGTGCAGGACAGAGCGCAGTTTCACACATGCAGATGTTTTGGCATGTATGTATTCCACTACATCGATGGGCACTGGCCTCAAGTTAAGATATATGGCTTTAATAAGAGTGACGAAGATGCAAAATAATGAGATGTCTGGGAGCAGAGTGCAGACATGTCCACCGAGAGGCAGAGAGAAAGTAACATTATTCTTCAGTGTGTGGCACTTAGAGCAAATTCTGCTACATTTCTACCTTTTATTAATACCCAGTGATGCATATTTGCAGCCGAAATGAACGCACACGCTGTATTACTAAGGGATTGGGCACGTTCAAGCTTGAAGAGTGAGGGCACTGCTTTGGGTTCTCGCAATAATTTTGGTCGAGTTAAATGAACTTAGCAACATAACCACTACGTTAACATCACTGATCATGAATGCATGCACCATTGCTCATGCTAGCATGGCTGTGACACCACACTATTGTATTTCATGAAACCACTGCATGTGTGGTTATGTCTGTTCTCACCTATATCAACAATGGCTCATCTGATCTACTTCAGACTTGGCACACGTATTGATGGGAACATCAGTAATTGCAGTGTCAAGTGTAAAGTGATTATAGTGAGTGATGGGCTCATTTTGCAGGGTCTTTGTGACCTCTGTGTGCTCACAAAGAATGCCACAAAAATGT
Source organism: Pelvicachromis taeniatus (assembly GCA_015108175.1). Taxonomy (NCBI): domain Eukaryota; kingdom Metazoa; phylum Chordata; class Actinopteri; order Cichliformes; family Cichlidae; genus Pelvicachromis; species Pelvicachromis taeniatus. Next base: position 3,969 of record VURO01018287.1, read on the forward strand.
AGCCAGTAATATCGTGAAATTGAAAACAAATTGTACAATGATTAAAGTATTTTGTGTTTAATTTTAATCATTGTTTACTTGTCATATTCTTTGATGTTTCAGCAATCCACCATACACTCAGGGTTGAATATTCCTAACATTTTTAAACTGTTATGCAGCTTGACTAATATGTGATGACAACTGATTCAGAATGTGACATTATTAGTCATGTTTACCTGTTTGTTATCATACCATTTACAGAAATAGGACAAATACAGAAGGTTATGTTCCATTGCTCTGGCTTAAAGGGAAAACATTTCATTGTTGTCATTTTAGTGTTGGCGTAATGTGGTCTCATTCCCAAATCAGTACTGGGAATAAGACAAGACTCTTGGCTTTTGAGTTTGAGTCACTTGTGGATTAGGTAGTTCTAAACTAATGCTATGTCACAACATGTAGTGCTAAGCAACAAATCTTTACAGTCAGTCATAAAGAGTAACAATCATGCTACCTGGCTGTAAGATAATGTTTTCAGCAGGCAGATTGTTACAAATCGATCCATTCATCCATTCTCTTCTGCTTATCCTCATCAGAGTTCCTGGAGAGAACCCACACAGACAGGGGGAGAACATGCAAAATCCACAGAGAAAAGCCCTGGCGTGGAGTGATAGTTAGCACTGTTGCCTCACAGCAAGGAGATTGTTAACCATGTTAACCAAGTCATCAGCAGCTCCAGAGTAGCAGAAGTGAAGACTAGCAGATACACATTGGCTCCAGCAGCCTCTACATTGTTTAATATGTACCATAGACTGCATAACATGGATGTAGCATCCTGGTCAGAAAAATTAAGTCAATACAGAAGAGCCTTAATACTGAATTTTACCTGAAGGCTTCCTGAAGGCGATAGATGTGGTTGTAAAAAGGCTTCTGGTTCAATACACTCAAAATGAAGTTCATTTAGCAAATCTTGATCATGCTCTATTTAAAAAAGGATGATTATCTCTGGTATGTTCATTGGCTACTGACTTGTGCTTCACTGGCCTTCAATCATCATATGAGCAAGTGATTTCACGCTCACACTTGCGCCTCCTAATCAGATCTAGTTTTTTAAAGCCAAAATGATGACAGTGGATTAAAAAAAAAAAAAGGATTCCAGAAACCAATGGACATCAGGGCAGCAACATCCGTCGTTTACACTGTCTGTCAACCCAGGCCATTATACCCCTAACTGCATTACCCACATCAATGACTTATAAAAGTCACACCCTGTGGAGTTGGTTTAAAAGGGGAAAACCATCCATAGAGGCTAAACCCATTTTTTGTGTCAGGCTGAAAACACGATTTTTAATGCTGTAAAATTGGGCGTTTTAACATTGAAGTCTATGGGGATTTACTCAGTTTTAGACATAGCCTCAAGTGGCCAGTAGGGGAACTGCAGATATGGCACTTAGACCTTGGTTTCAGTTTTCAGCTCCGGAGTTCACTACTTACCTGAGGAAAGATGTTTGAATGTCTTTGAACTGAGAATACTTGTCCAAAATTTCTTCTTTTTTTATGGTATTCCTGGCCCACCCTGCAATAACATTATCAGCTCAACCACACATACAGTTCTGTACAATGTAATAGCCTAGACAAAGTGTCACAAACTACAGTATGTGTTGATTCATACTGACTTATGGTCAGCCAGAGCTTGTAGATCAAGCATTACTGTCTTTCAAATCTAATGATATGCAGCTCTGTGTGCATTAGATGATCAATGAGAGTTGTGAGAAGAATACAATGAAGCTTGTCCACATCCCCACCCTTGGTACATACACAGACATATACAGAAATGCACTCTGACACCTGGCTCTTATTACAAACCCGTCAGTCACAAATGACCATAATCTATACTCCTCTCCCAATGGCCCTCCTGGGAAGCGTTCTCCCCTCATTTCATTTTTCACATCATCCTCTTTCACTTTATTTTCAGTAATTCAAAGCCACTAAATCCAAATACGAGTAGACACGGAGCCCTGCTGTTTTGACAAGTTAAATGACTACAGGCAATGATGTGCTTCCCAGCCTGTCTGTAAGCAGCACACGTCGCCAGTCGCCGCCTTGCTGTGAGTTTAACAGAAATATGCTTGCGTGTGTGTGGATGTGCATGCGCTCTCCTTATTCCTGCGGCCGTGTGGCCCTCTGCAGCATCTTTTTGAGGTGAAATTGAAATGGATTGGGTAGCTCAATATTTTATTGACATCAACTTCACAGAATGTTGCTACAGTGACACCGAGGATAATTATTTCACCACAGATTTCTTCCTCCCTGCATTTCTTTCCCTCTCTCTTTCAGCCTTCCTCCAAGCCCTTCCATTCCTGTAGAGAATTAGTTCTGCATAAATTACCCAGTGGAATATTGAATCAGTCTCCAGCCACCAAAGGCGAGTCTGTGTGGCTGATTACTGAGCAATTCACACAACACGCATGTAGACACACACGCGGAAAGAGGAAGAAGGGCCTCTGAGCGAAGAGATGACACCATTGCAGAAAACATGGTGAGGAGGAGGAGATGGAGTACAAGGGATAGGGTGGAGGGAGGGGCACCAGCCAGTCTGGATATGGAGAGTGAAAGGCGTATTAGCCACCCTAGCCATACACTATCTCCTCATTACTTAGTCATTAGCAGGGGCATGGTTTTAAAGGAGGAAGGGATCAATCAATTGTCTTGGGTCAATGTTTTGTAGCCTGATTATGAACCTTGGGTGGCTCTGTAAATTAAGCACAGTAATTACTCATGTTAATTACACAAAGTTGGTGGCTACATTGATCTACAAATAAGTTTTGAATAATGTAAATGGCATGCGTTGCACTCAAGAATGAATATTATAGGAGCTGTCACATAAGGGAGGGCTTATGAGTACTTTGTAATCATCTGTTTACACATATAAATAATTGAGATAATTTTGGATAATAGTTAGATATACAATGATAATAAAATAAAAATACATTAAATTACCTTGTATCAGCTTCTTAAATGTAAAGATTAACCATGTTTTTTTTTTTATCTTTCTTGTAATTAAACTCTAACCAAGGGTTTTTTCCTTGGTCTCTTTTTACCCTCACCTCCTAACTGGTTGCTGTAGATGGCTGCCCCCACCTTTTTGTTGGTCTCATCCTGTTGGAAGGGAGTTCTTCTTTTCCACGATCTCCAAGTGCTTGCTCAAAGATGGCTGCCTATTCATTGGAGCTCTGTCTTTAATATTGTATGAGGTTTACTTTACAGTACAAAATGCTTTGAGACGACTGTTGCTGTGAGTACAGAATACTAATAATCTCAGTTCATTGTGTTAGACTTTTCACCATTTTCAGTCTTAATAAAATACATAATAATCTAGGGAATCTCTCAACTTTTGTATACATCAATCCTGCAGATGTGGAAATTGGCAAAGTGCATTATCTGGTCATTACATACCCTAGAGCTTCAGTATATACAAGGGAAAAAGTTGCATAATTCATCTAAAAGCCTTTCTCTGAAACTAAATCTATCACAATTTAGCACAGTGACAGTAAACAAATCCCTCGATCCTCCCTCCTGAGAGATGGTTTCCCTGAGCAGACCTCGGATCTGAGTAGTCTGAGATATTCAACTCCTCCATGGGGAGCGCTGCGTTTGTGTGGTTGTGCTTCTGCTCACGACTGGACGATTAACCAACCATACTCTATTTCATACACAGTTTTGTACACATAGATGCTCAAGGGGCACTTTAAGGAGAGATTACTGTGTTCCTCCTTAAGCTGAAGGCATTGTTAGCAGAAGTCCCTCAAGTGTTTATCCGGATCATTTTTCATGCTCTGTACATATATTTATATGTTTAAAGTTTAGAAGTCACCAAAGAGACTGACTTTTTCAAAAAGTTGTCACTAAAGGCAGATTGAAAAGGGGCAAACCGTGTTAAACACCATATTAGAGGTTCAATAAAGGCTTTCTTAGATTCAGATGTCAGCAGAATTAGAAAATGGAAAATCAGATTCAGTCGGGCAATTTTCGCTGTCAGTGGTTATGAGCTGACAGAACAATTAATCAACACAAGCATGTTGTGGGAGAAAATTTTCATCAGGAAGTCATCAGGCGCCATCAGTGCCTCAATGCCAACGCATCAAAGCACACAGGTAGCCCGAGCTGCCTCCCTCACTCTGTTTCCAGTAGCTGGAAAATCATTTGGTGCCATCTAGAGGCTGAATTGTTAAACATACTGTATGCGGTATAAGAGTATAGAGTGATGTATTTTCACTGAGGAAATATTTAGGAAAAGATTTTCATTGAGATGTATATATATGTATATGTATAACATTTAAGAGTACATGCATTTTCTGAACAGTCATCAGTCATCTAGAGTCCATTAATGTACTTTTCTTCCTGTATTTTATTTCACGCTCATCGTATAACCTTTCCAAAAGCTATAGTTCTAATTTAAGGAAGGTTAAAAAAATTTTTTTTTTCAGATTCTTTTTTTAATTTAATTTAATTTGATTTTTTTTTGAAGATGAGCTAAATTCACCATAAATCCCATTGAAAGTGGTACTCCTGTTAACCGCTAGGTGTCAGCATACACGTCATACTAGTTGTATCGGTGTTTCCGACCTCTCTTTCCTACTGTTGTTGGGTGGATGCTTACGATGCGTTTAATTGCATTTATATACGCGGATTCATTTGTTTTTTTTTAAATGAAATATGAAATTATAAACAAGCTGTGTGGGACTTGGTTGAGGAGACCCTCGAGTGTACATTTCAATAACAAAAAAACCCCACATTATGATAAAATTAGCCGTTGTTAATTAAAATTAACTCAGCATATGATCGACACATTTATTTAAGAAGGCGTATTTTTTGTGTCTATATTTTTAGACAAATGTATACAGTAATCTTCTGTGAGACTCAAATAATCTTTTTGTAAGTTTCCTGTAATATTTTTTTTTAATCTGTCAATATAGTAAGGGCCTAAAACGACGAGAGTATGTGTTGTTAGCTTTCAAATAGACCCTGAAGGCAGCACTGCACGGTGGTTCCCATGCATGCTATCAACATTGCATGCTGCTGACTGCTAGCATATTCACAACATGACAGTATGCGGGCTACCTCTGTAGCTTAGCATCATGCAGTGAGGACAACATAACAATTTATTTTCGTGTAATATTATTAATTTAGCAGAAGCAGCCAAAATGGTGAAGGAGCAGTTCAGAGAGACAGATGTGGCCAAAAAAATGTGAGTATGACCATGGGAGGAATCCTGCTAGCCTGGTTAGCTCGCCGGTTAGCCACACAAGTTGTTTATGTCACTAATGTAAGAATTGCTGGATAATTCAGTTGTACTTATATAGCCTAACTGCCCAATAGAGTTGAAAGTCTTAATGAACGCATTTCAAAACTGTGCTCAATTGAATCTGCATGTTGGGAACTAAGTTTTCAGGTAAACGCTAGTGTCACCCTGTAAGGTTGCGTCACCTTACAGTTCGATAAGTACAAGATGGGATTTTTTTTTTTAAAAGATTTTACAAAAGTTTGTCTTCTAAGCTTTGCCTGTGATATGCTGGAAAAATGGGTTCCAACAACAATACAGCTGTGATCAGACCATTGACTTGGCATGGGCACGAGTGGATATAAACTTATGACCAAAACTGTAGCTCAAGCAGTCCTCCTTATATGTTGCCTCTTGTTACCAGCTGGAGAGATTAACTCTTTGATTTGGTTTTATCTTATTTTATGTGATTGTTTACAGAAGCCACATCTGCTTCGGCATGAAATCTGCTGAGCAGATGCGTCAGCAGGCCCACATCCAGGTGGTCAGTAAAAATCTCTACAGCCAGGACACCAAACACACTCCACTGGCCTATGGAGTGTTGGACCACCGTATGGTATGGCATACCCATAGGTGTGAATGCGGGAGTGAATGTGAGTGTGATTGGTTGTCTATGTGTTAGCCCTGCGACAGACTGGCGACCTGTCCAGGGTGTACCCCGCCTCTCGACCTAAGATAGCTGGGATAGGCTCCAGCGCCCCCCGAGACCCTGAATAGGATATGCGGATGCGAATGGATGGATGGAAGGGATTGCTAAAAGGCCTTTTATGTGAAAGTTAATTTATAGTTTCCATTTCCATAAACTTCTTGTGTCATTACTAAAGATCAAGTTATATACGTGTTCAAATAATCAGCGGGCCAGAGAGGCATACTGTAAACTAGGTTTCGTTGTGCTAGCTGGTTTGACAACCCCATTTATGAGAAAAAAAAAGTAAAACAAACAAAAACTATTATGCAGATGAAGTTATCATATATCATTCCTGGGTTAACAAAACTTCATTTAAACGTTGAAGCTGACTCTGTGTGTTCAGGCCTCATTCAGCCCCACAGCCTCATTATTTGTTAAGAATTTTGGATGATAACTAGCCACAAACAAAATGATCACATTTTCTAATCTCTGTCCACCTAGGTGTAATTTCAGCTCTGTGAAGAAAAGACTCCAGTTTCTTTTGTTTTTGTTTTTTTGCATTACCAAATTCATTTAAAAAAATCCCATAAATACTTATAAGATATAGTTTTGTTTTAATATATATTTTTAGATTTACACATAGACTTAATGGAATTTGTGGTATGAATGCACATTTACTTTGTGTATACATGTGTATACCCTTGTATTTATATAGATTGTCTCTACTTTTCTAAAATTAAATAAAGGAAAGTTTCATTATAAATAAATAAGAAAATAATAGTACTGTTTTAAGAGCAATCACTCTTTATTATGACATCTTTAAACATTTAGCTTTACATATTTTAACATTTACACACTAAATCTTCTTTTGGCTGCTGCTTTATTCACATGGGGGGTTGTCACGCGGGGAAGTCCACATGCTTGATTTTTACACTACTTAACTCTTATATGGGTGTTTGGTAGATATGTATTGGTGCATCATTAACAGTCTTGTCAACCATTGAATTAATCATCATATTTCAGCCTTATTTCCCTGATCTCATGCTTCCTGCAGGGTACCAGTGAGAAAGACAGACCGTGTCTGACATGTGGGAAGAATCTGGCAGATTGTTTAGGACATTATGGCTACCTGGATCTTGAGCTGCCCTGTTTCCATGTTGGTTATTTCAAAGCCACAATAGGAATCTTACAGGTAAATTCAGTGTTTTGTTGTTGTTAAGAATATATCATGTTAAATGTGTACCGACTAAAATATCTGACAAACCTTCCATGGTGTTGCAAGAATACATATTTTTTTTAAAAAGAGTACATATTTAATGAATGGCAAGGTCCATTTTAAAATGATAATATGGCAAGGCTTTAACAGATGTAAGAATCATTGTTCCATCACGCAGTGAATGAGTTGCACATGATGTAATTAAAGAAAGTCTCTCTATTTCAAAAGTATAGAGGTGAAATTGTATATCTCCTTTAGGTGTCACTAGAGTGCCATAAATAGGCAAGAAATAAAGAGATTCTTTATTACTTGAGTAGTAAATTGTTGTATTTCTCAGTGTTAAAGTTCAAGTCTCATGCAATACATTTCATAATTTAAGATTTAGTGTCAGACGATAATTCAGTTCCCTCTTTCTGATGGGTTGTGTATCCAGATGATTTGTAAGACGTGTTCAGGGATAATGCTGACAAAAGAAGAGAAGCTGCAGTTCATGGATTACTTGAAACGGCCTAACCTGGCCTACCTCCAGAAACGTGGGCTGAAGAAGAAAATCTCTGATAAATGCCGCAAAAGGACAGTCTGTCTAAATTGTTCCGCTTTCAATGGTGAGAAGAGACCTTTTCATTTCATAACTGATCCTTTTTTTAAAAGCCACCCTGACTTGATTGTTGTGTGTGTGTGTGTGTGTTTTTACTCTTTAGGACCAGTCAAAAAGTGTGGCCTACTTAAGATCATTCACGAGAAATATAAGACAACCAAGAAAGTGGTGGATGCTTTCGTGTCAGATTTCTTGCAGTCCTTTGATATTGCCATTGAACACAACAAACTGGTTGAACCACTGCTGACCAGAGCACAGGTGAACTTTACTGCTACATTCGTCATATAGCAATACATGGGTCTGATTGGGGGGGATAAAAGAAAAGAAAGAATTCCAGTTATATATTAAAAACAATTATTGTAGATATAAGGCATTTTTAACTTTTTAAAATCTATTTATTTATTTTTAGAAAAATTGTTGTATTC
>VURO01018287.1:12172-23121 GCA_015108175.1 Pelvicachromis taeniatus
CCAAACCAAAACACAAATAAAAAAAACAAATAAAATACACAAAAAAAAAAAAAAAGAACTAAAAGAAAAAAAAAAAAAAAAAAAAAAAAAAAAAAAAAAAAAAAAAAAAAAAAAAAAAAGAAAAGAAAGAATTCCAGTTATATATTAAAAACAATTATTGTAGATATAAGGCATTTTTAACTTTTTAAAATCTATTTATTTATTTTTAGAAAAATTGTTGTATTCTTTGAATTTCAGTAGTCCTTGATCTTGCCTTCATTTCTAATTCTGTTTTCAGGAAAACCTGAATCCTCTGGTCGTGCTGAACCTGTTCAGGAGGATTCCGGAAGAGGACATCCCCCTGCTGCTGATGAATCCTGAAGCAGGGAAACCCGCAGACCTTATAATCACCCGTCTCCTTGTGCCTCCTCTTTGCATCCGACCGTCTGTTGTCAGCGACCTTAAGTCTGGGACCAATGAAGACGACCTCACTATGAAGCTAACAGAGATAATCTTCCTTAACGATGTCATTAAAAAGGTATCTTTCATCTGTACAGGTTAACATCAGGGGCAATTAAGATTTAAGAGACTATCAGTAATGTTTCTTCTTCCTCCTTGTCTGATGCATTGATCTGAAAATCATCAATCAGTATGAAGAAGTTTGTGTGTAATACAGTTATCAAATGTGTTATGTTTAATTGGAGATATCCCACTGTAACAAACTCTTCTCTTGCAGCATCGTATGACAGGAGCAAAAACCCAGATGATCATGGAGGATTGGGACTTCCTCCAGCTGCAGTGTGCCCTTTACATTAATAGTGAACTTTCTGGTATCCCCCTCAATATGGCACCTAAAAAATGGACTAGGGGCTTTGTGCAGAGACTCAAGGGAAAGCAAGGTATAGTGTGTAATAACATTTTGGCTAATTTAGCAACATTTATTTTGTTCTTACTTTTTTTGGCACTTGGCAGATGTTTATTTTAATGTTGTTTGTACATGACATTGACAAATCAAGAGTTTAAATATCTGAATGACTGATTTTGTCCACTCTAATGGCGACTCAGGTCGATTCAGAGGAAACCTCTCTGGCAAAAGAGTGGACTTCTCTGGCAGAACTGTCATTTCTCCAGACCCAAACCTGAGGATCGATGAGGTGGCTGTTCCTGTGCATGTGGCCAAAATCCTGACATACCCAGAGAGGGTAAGGCTTTCTCCATGACCAGCAAAAGTAACACCAAATATAATTTTTGATTTCAATCCTTGTGTGTGTAATACTGTATCTGAATTTGGCTTATCTTAAGGTAAACAAAGCCAATCTGGATCTAATGAGGAAACTGGTCCGTAATGGTCCTGATGTTCACCCCGGAGCCAACTTCATACAGAACAGACACACTCAGATAAAAAGGTGAAAGGTTTACGTGTGTGTGTGTGTGTATATATATATGTATTTATGTATATATATTTTATTTTTTTACATGATACTCTATTGTATACTCTCTGCTTTAATTGCCTTTTGATCACAGGTGTTTAAAATATCCTTTTCTCTTTATTAGTCTGTACAGCTGATGTTCATTATTCTATTTATTTTATGTGATGATAATCTTTAGTGTCCACACATGGAATTTATATGGTTTAAAAGTACTCGTTCCCACATGTTTAAACACTGACACAATGGAAAAACGCTAATAATCTCATTTATGACCATGGGATTAAAATTTGACATGACGTGAGAACGTCTTAAAAAGGAGCAAACTGTTTGTTTCAGTATCGCCGCCTGTGGGCCGTTTAACTAGAAAGAGTAGATTCTGCATGTAAAGTTTCAGCTGATAAGCTCCTTGTCAAAATTCAAGATCTTTATCTTCCTAACTTTGAAGAGCTGAGGCCTAAATGTAATCTTGAGTAGAAAGTTTTCATTTGATGACTGCAGCTGTGAAGTAATCCTGTGAATTGTTGTTTAGTTTCCTTTTTTGTTTTTTGTTTTTTTTAAATTAATTTTGGTTTTCAGTTGATAAATGAATTCTTGATGAAGAAAGATGTGCTTGTCTGTTTTTCTTGGAAACCAACAGTAAATCATTTTTGTTTGTCAGGTTTTTAAAATATGGAAACCGTGAAAAGATTGCCCAGGAACTGAGGATTGGTGATATGGTGGAAAGGCACCTAATAGATGGAGACATCGTCCTCTTCAATCGACAGCCTTCTCTGCACAAACTCAGCATCATGGCTCACATTGTAAGATGTTTCTTTTTTTTGTCCTAAATACTGCTATTGTAACCATAATTTTCATAGCCACACAAAGAATTATTATATCCTCCTTCTAATGAAAATGATAAGGAAGATTAAAGATGTTTCATATGCTTCTTTGGCTGGTGTGCAAACACACACAAAATATGTCTTGATGCATGCTCAATCATCCAGGTAAGTAAATCCCAAAAAGTTGATTTTGTTCATCTGGATGTAGCGTTTTCAGTGGGACACACAAAACATCTTAACTAGGTTTTAGACTTCCTCATGTTTTATCTACAAAGATCCTAGTTTTTTGTATAGTTTTACTTGATGTTATTACTCCTTTGCTTGCAAAGTTTCTTTGAAACCCAGTTCTAGGTTTGAAAGTCAACGGATACACATCTAGAAATTTTTAAAATAGAATTCAGGTGCAGTCAAAATAATCTATATGCACTTTGATGTTCCTTTTTAAAAAAAAAAAAAAAAAGTTTAATAATGACGTGTTAAACACCATAAAAACATGGTTCCTGACAAATAATAACTTTTATTGTCAGAGCTTTCTTCTGTTGCAGTAAATTGTTGTTAATGTAGCATTTTAGTTTTTTCTCTCTGTTTTATTTTTATCTTGACAAATGAGAAGTATTGTGGTTGGATCTTTTTGTATGACATTGTTTTTGGCACTTTTCAAACTCACACAGGCCAGGGTCAAACCTCACAGGACATTTCGGTTTAATGAGTGTGTGTGCACGCCGTACAACGCTGACTTTGACGGGGACGAAATGAATCTCCATCTACCTCAGACTGAAGAAGCTAAAGCTGAGGCTCTCATCCTCATGGGGGTATGTGTCATTACTCTACGTGGTGTTTAAATAAACGGCACACAGACAGCTGTGTTTTTTCAGCAATGAAAAGCTGTCTACTTTTTTTTTTTTAAGGAAATTGCAGTTAAACAACTTATTATCTTTTCTTCCAGACTAAAGCGAATCTTGTCACTCCAAGAAATGGTGAACCTCTGATTGCTGCTATTCAGGACTTTCTGACAGGTCGGTGCAGTGATGTGTGGCAGCCAGTTGTAGATGTTTTTGTGTGATATGTGTTCTGGTTCTCAAAACATCATACATAGAAGTATCATGTATAAAAATATTAAGAAAGTAGTTTAAAAATCGGGAGGTATTAAAAAAACAAACATTCTCTACCAGATGGGTGTGCACTTTTGCAATATTTGAAAGGCACCTGTATTTAATTTCCAGTGAATTAACAATATGTTTTTACTGCCTAGGTGCTTACCTCTTGACGCTGAAGGACACCTTCTTTGACAGATCAAAAGCCTGCCAAATAGTAGCGTCAATCCTTGTCGGTAAAGATCAAAGAGTTAGGATCTCTCTCCCTCACCCGGCCATAATAAAGGTACTCCACACTGCTGAGCTGGATACATAAGTCCATATTTGTGACCCAGCACTAATAATCTATTCTGTGTCCATCAGCCCATGGCTCTGTGGACAGGAAAGCAAATCTTCAGCCTAATTCTGAAGCCAAGTAAGGAATGTCCAGTCAATGCCAACCTACGGACCAAGGGCAAACAGTACTGCGGAAAGGGAGAGGACCTTTGTCACAATGATTCATGTGAGTTTCTTAAGTAAAGACAACCACCTAATAAAACCAACTGTAAAGGTTTTACTGCATCTCACACTACAAACACGTCTTTATAGCGATGGAGTTTCAGGAGGAGGCTTTAAAGTTTGACTGTGATCGAAATTAAATATGTTTAATAGATTATTTGTTTGTCAGCAAGTACCTAGAAACATTTAATGAAACCTGTATGAGCAGTTACATGTGAGCGAAAAATTAAATCGAGTAGTTGCCCATCACGCAACAAGCATGTTCCTAAAATTCCTTTGAGGTTTAAGAATAGAATGTCAGATAGGTGTCAGGTGTCTTGAGGCGAACATGGTACAGTGTTTAATTCACCTGGTGTTTCTATTTTGGATTTAATAGCATCACTGTTTGTCCTATTCTTGTGTCATATGCCCAGTTGTGGTGATTCACAACAGTGAGCTGATGTGTGGTAGCATGGATAAGGGCACCTTGGGATCTGGCTCGAAGAATAACATTTTCTACATCCTGCTGAGGGACTGGGGACAGCTGGAGGCTGCCAACGCCATGTCTCGCTTGGCAAGACTTGCTCCCGTGTTTCTCTGTAGGTGGTCTACAAGGCATTTATTACTTATTTCTTAGGTCTGATATATGCCAAGATATCTTCTAGTGTCTTAAGTCATATTAGAAAATTTAAAAGAAATGACACAGCCTAGCCTAAAGTAATGCAGAATCATTTTTTTAACCCAAACTTTCAGCAAACAGGGGGTTCTCTATTGGAATCGGGGATGTTACGCCAGGCCAGGGTCTGCTGAAGGCTAAACAGGACCTGTTGGATGATGGCTACAAAAAGTGTGACGAATACATTGAAGCTTTGGATACGGGCAAGTTGCAGCAGCAGCCAGGCTGCACAGCAGAAGAAACCCTGGAGGTAGGCATGGAAATTCAGCATCATTGCTGAAACATTACATCACTACATGAATTGAAAGCTTTTTCATTTAAAAGTTATATTTGTAGCTGATTACCTTCCCGTCACTTTTTGAACCCCACACCAGTTTTGAGTCATTCAGTTCTATTCAATCCAGGTTTATTTATATAGTGTCGAATTACAACAACAGCTGTCTCAAGGTACGTTATACGGCGTGGTAAAGAAACCTAAGAGCTAAGGGAGACGTGGGGTGGGGGGGACGACATTTTGTGAGATGCTGCAGTGGTGTAGAAACACCTCAGTATATAAATGCTCAGTATATCACAAGTCCAGCATCAGTTTGGGCCGATAGCAGTGTAATCGAGGGGATTGTTCAGGTTCACCTGGTGTGCCATCTTTCAAGGTCATTTTGTGTGTTTGTTAAAAGGCTCTCATCTTGAAAGAGCTGTCTGTCATCAGAGACCGAGCTGGTAGTGCCTGTCTGAGGGAGCTGGACAAGAGCAACAGCCCTCTAATTATGGCTCTCTGTGGGTCCAAAGGTAAGCTAACTGGAAAGCAAATCGTAAAATCTTAATGTAAATGGTCAGTGAAGGTGTTGCCATGTCTACATGCAGCTGCGAAAAATGTTTTGAAGGTCTCTGAGGCACAAAGTAGCTTCTTCTTTTTGTCCATACAATATTTGAGACATGAAAGGATGTTTTTTCTTAGCGCTTTGTAATGGTAAATCAAAGGACTTGACAGAGAGAAAAAAGGAAAACTGTGAGACAGGAACCAAAAAGAGCCTGGTTACATAATCAGATAATAGCCAGATAATTTAGTCAGGCTTATTAGCACTAACAGACTTACAAGGACACTCAAGGACTCAAAGGACAAAAAGCTATTGTAGAGGTTACACAGATATGTGAATATTATGATTGAAAAGTCATAAGCATTGCTGCCGGGACAAGAAAACATCTAAACTCAAAGGCAATAAAGAAGTAAAATTTTCTCCATTTATATGCACTCTGAGCCTGATTGTTACTGTCAGAAGATAATTTATGTCAACATACTTGTGCCCTCAGTAGAAATATTATTGATGCTGAGCACAATGAAATCCTGGAATATGCTGACAGTGTTGTCTGTCAGCTTCAGCATTCTAGTGAGGATGGCTTTGAAAGCTGGGCAGACACTTCCAGTTTTGTTAAACATGTGCGATGCGTTAATGGACACTGCATTTTAAATTACAGTTTTAATTGGCCTCTCACTGCACAGCCAGAGTCTGCGACTGTTCTCTCTTCACAGATCAGCTTAAAAAAACACAAAGTGGAGCTCGCGCTGAGCATAAATGCCAAGCTCAAGGACACTTATGTCCACTGCTGGCTGTAGTTGAGTGTTTTTTTTAATTAATTAATTAATTTATTTATTTTTATTGTTACTATATGATTTCAAACAAAGTCCAAGATATTAGGTATTACAGAGACAGCCATGGACATAATGACACGCTCTGTCTTCAAGTAAAAAGTGTTCTTTGAGACAATTTAGTATTCAGACGCTCCCAAATCTAAATATAAGTGTTAATGTAATTAATTAATTTGAATGACTTCAGTACCATTTAACATTTTATAACACTGTTCATGAAATATTCCCTTCGTCACCATGTTAACTGGTGTGATTATTTTATTTTCATTAACAGATATTCTGTAAATATGCTGGATATAAGATTGGTATAGTTCTTATTTGCACAACAAAACTCGGCTGGCTTGATAAGCTGTTAATAAAGAGACCATTAAACTACAGTGTTTCTAGTTGATAGATTTTTCAAGGCTTGCCAAGCTGTTAAGTGCTAAATTGGCTGATTTATTCTGTTTCTTCTTTTTTCATTTTAAAAATTTGTTTAGTGTTTCTCACTTCTTCATCTGTCCCTGCTGTGTAACGCAGGATCCTTCATTAATATATCTCAGATGATTGCCTGCGTGGGCCAGCAGGCCATAAGCGGCTCTCGGGTACCTAATGGGTTTGAGAATCGCTCCCTGCCTCACTTTGAAAAACACTCAAAAGTAAGTTATTTGTTATACATGTGTTACTATGTATTCCTCAAGAGCTACCCATGTTGTAGTTCTACATGTGTTTGTTGGGATTTATTAATCAGTTAACTGTTGGTGCCTTGTTCTTGTGACTGGAAATGATATGCTACAAGCCTCTTCTGTTTGTAGTCAATTATGTCAACTTTGGTGTTTGACTGTAGCCCTGATGTGCTGCATCTAAGGCTCTGACACACTTTGATTATTTAGTAGGTGTGTTTCAATGTGCTTCCCCTGCATCCAATAGTGAAAAAGCTTTCATGAATTCTTGTCTCATCATGTTTAGTCTCTTTACATCTTTTTTTTCTTCTGAGAAAATAACAGTGCAATTGGATAACTCTGGATAGCCCTGTTAATAGTTCACTGATGATTTCTCTACAGCTGCCTGCTGCTAAAGGTTTCGTGGCCGACAGCTTCTATTCTGGTTTGACGCCCACAGAGTTCTTCTTCCACACCATGGCTGGTCGAGAGGGTCTGGTGGACACGGCGGTGAAAACTGCTGAGACTGGGTACATGCAGGTAATGCTTTTTGTGCCCATTTCTTTCGAGTGTTTTCACACAGTTCACTTCTGACGACTACTGCTGACACTGAATGGCTGCAGGTCTTTACTTTGTCCCCAGGACACTAGCATTTTTGTGTGTGTTATATTTTTTATTGATTTTTTTTTTCTTTTTTTTTTTCTTTTCATGTTTTAGTTTTCCAGCAAATTTTCTGTTGCACAAACTAATACTGCCTGTTTCAGTGTTTTATTTATTAATCCACGAGATCATATAAAATTGTGAAAAATAATGAAATGTTATCCCACATTCGCCTTAAAGTCAAAAGGTTTTTGAATTCCCATAATTTAATTGATTTCTTAATCAGTACAACTTTGCACATTAAATATTAAGATTTCATAGTATGTAATCTTATTATACTATAATATCTGGAGCACTTTCATTATATCTAAAGAGGGTTTCTTATTCATTTACCTGGATTGTGGTTACGCACTCAGGATAGTGCAGTGTTGATGCAGTTCCATTCGGTGTCAGTGTCAAATTATTTTGTGTCTTTTCTCTGTATTTTAATAGAGGCGTTTGGTGAAGTCCCTGGAGGATTTGTGCTCACAGTATGACCTCACAGTACGCAGCTCAACAGGCGACATCATCCAGTTCATTTATGGTGGTGATGGCCTGGACCCCGCTGCAATGGAGGGGAAGGACGAGCCACTGGAGTTTAAGAGAGTCCTGGACAACATTCGGGTGAGTTTATCAGAAATTGACAGTTTGACGACGTGTTTCTAGTCTTAGTTGTTTTTGGTGTGAACACACACCGAATGCAAGCACTAAAATATGTGCAAACCAGTTTGTTGCTGTTGCACTCACATTTTACTTCAATATTTGTCGGCCATTTTCATATAGTTGAACTTTCCGAGATTGTTTATAGTTATAGTTTGGCTTTAAAAGATCTCCTTATGTAACATGGTTTATTTCCAGGAGTAATTTTAAGATGAAGAAGCCCGGAGAAGCTAAAAAGATCAGTGCAGGAATTAATGGGGCAAAAAAGGCGTAAGCACATCCTAGCCTCTAGATGATCTCAAACTGATATGTGTTGATTTCATACGTTTATGTAAGCAGTGATAGGATTTTTAATGTAACCTTTAATTGTTTTGTCTTGACGCATGCTCAATTACCCAGGTAAGCAAATACCTCCAGATGAGCAGAATCAACTTTTTGGGACATTATTGTTTTATTGTATTCAATAATGTAGACATAGTACATTTGAAAACTCTTCAGCCCCAACACAACCCCCCATCCCCCCACACTCATTATTTTAAATTAAAAGTTTATTTACTGATGATGCCTAAAAGACATGCATTCAGCTTGATAATGATTACACTGATTCTTCAACTGTTTGAACAAACAATTGTTTGTTCCTTGCATTGCTTTATTGCAGCAATGACCATGATATTTTAATATTAAAGAAGTCATTAAGTTTACTAAAAAAATCAAAATGGTTTTGGGGTCCTTGTGATCGGTACGATGTAATGTGTTACTACTTCCAGAAGATGGCGGTAATGCACCCACAGGTTACTAAAAACAACATCTTAAAAATTCCCAGTTATCTATTTAAAAAGCCTGGTGCTTTGATGTTTTTGGCTACTGTTCAAACAGGAGTGAAATGCAAACACAAATACTGTGACAGAAAATGTTTTGTCAAATTCCTTCAAGTAATGAAAAAACGGCTTGCACTGAGATACAGCACAAACTATGTAAAGGTGGCAGCCCATCTCTACTTGTAGTTGTGCAAGTACAGATGGGCTGTGCTCAAGTGGCACTAGTCTGATCTCTGCTCTCCAAACCATGACTGTGCAGGTCATTTGTTACCACCTTGTGGCCTGTTTGGTATTATACAAAATCAGGGCTCAACTGACCACTTTAATTCAGCGAATTAGCTGAGACTCCACCCACTAAACATGTTAACTCCAGGGTACGAGAACCCAACGTGATGTTGGCCATAGTGTAAACTCTGAGACTTCAAAATGACTTACACTGGCCACGTCCATCTTTTGAGTGTAGTTTGTCATATAGACACAAAAACATTCGCGGATAGCTGTGTCTCAAAAAGCAAACATAGTTTAATTGTAAAAGGCACATTTTATGGTTTGGAGTACTGGTTGTGTTCAGCAGTACTGAAGCCATTTAAATATTAAAATGTTGGTGCGCCTGTTTTTCTGTTTGTTTTTTTTCCCCCTGTTTTTTTGTAAGCAGTCTGCTTTTGAGCTGCAGAGGCAAAAAAACAAACAGCTGAATAATTGAAAGTGCAGCCAATTAATTTCTTACTGATATTTTTCAGCATTTCTGACCTTGTTTAAAATGTCACATAGTTCAAATCAGTTTACTCTGTGGGAACGTAGTTTAGCGGGCAGAGAGTTTTTGAACTGACTCGTAGGATTAACAATTAATTGCTCTATTCACTGTCAGGTCATGTCTCATGTGTACACAAGACTGCTGCACATCACTGAGGTCAAAAGTATTGTTGTTTTTCTGAAATCACATTATAGATCTCAGAAGCTTACAGCATTAGAGGATCCATCTCTCTTAAACTAGGTTTTTTTTTTTAAACTAGAATAACCAGCAGAGAACAAATACAACTTTTTATCAGTAATATTTAAAATGATTATGATAATTTAATGAGTTTAAATTAAGATAAGATAACCTTAATTAGTCCCACATGTGGGAACGTTTTTGGTCACGACAGAAAGTACAAGTTTAAGAGCAGTGAAAGTTAAGAAAACACAATAGAATAGGGTAAGATAAATAGAATAGCATACAACTCACATAGCATACAACACTCACAACAAATTGTGAGTGTAGTGCAAAATTAACTGTGATCTCATTAGAGGCTGTAAGAATAAATTTACTTGAAATGTATTTGGTATTTTCTTAGTACTCTGTGATTAGCAGTTGTTTACTTAAAAGTAGGAGCGTATCGCAAAGAAAAGACTGAAATAGAAAAACGTAAGAAACTCACATTTAATGTTAATCTGTTACTGGAAAGGTATTCTGATTTATCCAGCCTATTCCCAAGGCCTGTGCAGTCTGTAGAGAGAGAAAAAAAAAAAAGACTGACTATTAAAGGAGCTTGAACAAAATAAATCAATAATTAGTGTGGATATAATATATAATGCATATTATATACACAAAAACACTGATCCTTAAACTAGGATGGAATGTATATAGTACATTTTCTTCATGTTCACTTTAAAGCATTTTCAGCTGCTATTAATATCAACCATCATGAGCTTTTTACAGCTGAACTGTGAGTGAGTGCTTCTGATCTTCTGTGTTCCACCCAGGCGGTCTACACGTGTCCAGATGAGCCTGCACTGAGTCAAAATGAGCTGGTGCTCACTGCAGATGCTATCATGAAAAGAGCTGACTTCTTATGCTGTAGAGACAGCTTCTTGGAGGTAAACCCATCACAGTATTTGGTTAACAAAGTTGTATAGATTTTGTTCATTAGGAAAATAATTAATTTGAAGTCCCACAATTTAAAAAAAAAAAAAAAAAAAAAAAAAAATTTTTTTAAATTTTAAAAAAAAAAAAAAAAAATATATTTTTTTTTTTTTTTTTTGTAAAGAAAACTCCATTCATTCGAATTTGCCCTTGCTGTTTCCTGTGC
>VURO01018287.1:26758-38921 GCA_015108175.1 Pelvicachromis taeniatus
GGAACCACTGCTTTAGTAGTTGCCAGAAATATTCACCCAAGAATAAACTAAACTATAATGGTTTACTAGAGAAAAAGTAAGAGGTGACCAAAGTCAGAAGGCTCTATGTCATCAGAAAGCATGCAGGGTTATGGTAATTCATCCAATACTTGTTGAGAAATGTAATCTGCACCACTGTGGTGGAAGGAGTGACTGGCCATCATTGTTCCTGTGACACGCTGTGTTAAACTCTGCTGGAGCTGGAAATGGCGTGCTGTGTTAAGCATGCTTTTTTTGTGATTTCTGTTTTTAGGATCAGCCTAGGGTTACGATTTACATTCATTTTTTTAAGGAGTTGACTTTTTTGTTTCCCAAATGATCATTCATCTTTTCTGAGAGCTGTTAAAATGACAATAATTTGAGTACAAATCCAATTTCACTTGTCAGTTTGATGAAAGCTGATTCAGCTTAGAGCTTCTTTTCTTTTTTTGTTCCTCGATAGAGCTCAGATGGAGCCAGGATCAGCAGTTGGGGCCCTTTGCGCTCAGAGCATTGGAGAGCCGGGTACTCAAATGACACTAAAAACCTTTCACTTTGCCGGTGTTGCATCAATGAATATCACTCTAGGAGTGCCTCGCATCAAAGAAATCATCAATGCCTCCAAAAACATCAGGTATGATATTCAATTACAGAGATGTTTCATTATATTCTGTCATTTGCACAGAGGACAAAAGACAAGTATACCTCACCATTCAAAAGTTGGCCATGGGCTTTGTCTTGATGTCTTTGAAACATCGCTGAAAATTACTTCTGCAAGGTGGAGAAAAAATGATTTCAAGACCACCGCCTCCCTGAATGGAAGCAATTCTTATGTTTGACTTTTACTGTCAGACATCAGTGCTGAGTTTTGCAGCTCTAAAACTGCCTATTCCACTTTTATTGAGAGAATATATTTGATGACTTGCTTCAATCCATGGCTTACACACAGAATTAGAGCAGTTTAGCCGAATGAGCTCTGCTTGCCCATGGTGTTTTGTATCACAGTGATGAATACATCCCTAATTTGTTTTGAGTAATCTTTTGAAAATCCACTCAGCACTCCTATAATCACGGCTCATTTGGATGTGGAAGATGATGCTGACTTTGCGAGGCTGGTGAAGGGGAGAATTGAGAAGACTCTTCTAGGAGAGGTAACCTGAGCCAATCACAATTTTCCCCACTTTTATTAACAATTCAAAGCTTTGAAATTATTACTAAGGGATATTAATGGTTCAAGATAGAGGTGTTGTTTTTAAAAGGGAAAAAAAAAAGACACAAACTGCACAAGGCTATGTTCTCATTTTGTCCTTTACAGATTTCTGAGTACATAGAAGAGGTTTTCCTTCCAGACGACTGTTTCGTCTTGGTGAAGCTGTCACTGGAGAGAATAAGACTGCTGCGACTGGAGGTACCACAACTTTATTACTTTTACTCCTGCTTTGTGTGAACGTCTCAGACACTTCCCCCTCTTTTCACACCTCTAGATTAGTTCTAAATTTGTGCACCTGTGATATTAATCTGTAGTTTAATTGTCATTTTACATAAGCTATTATATCGTTGTGCTTGTATAAGTAAGCATGAGCCCTGGGAACTCGGGGATGCTGTTAAAACTGACTGTCCAGTGCTGCTTAGACTTCATTTTATCCTCATTTCTACTATTTTTAGCTTCTCAATTTAATTTGAGAAAGAAATAATGTTCATTTTTATACCTTCAAGGTTGATTTCAGTATGTAATTCATCCTCAATATTTTCAGTACACGTTGGGGTTTTGGTTGAGCTGCTTTAGAATAAGGGAAAATCAAAACATATATTTTTGTACTCTCACGTCTGCATAGCTTAAACCATCGGAACACTGAATTCTGGTTTTTTTTTCCCCCTCTACCTACTAAAATACGACAACTCTGCATTTCTTTAACAGTAGCAGATACAGCACAGTGCTCTTGTACGTGAGTGTCTGCAGGTTAAAGATAAGTGCATTTTGTGCTGCGTGGAAAAGAAAACAAGCTTTGCCTTCGATTTCTCTCGTCTCTTCTCAGGTAAATGCAGAAACGGTGCGTTACTCCATCTGCATGTCCAAACTGCGAGTCAAGCCCGCAGACATCGCTGTACACGGGGAGGCGGTGGTGTGCGTGTCTCCTCGAGAGAACAGCAAAAGCTCCATGTACTATGTGCTGCAGTCACTAAAAGCAGAACTTCCCAAGGTGAGAATCTCACGTGTGCAATGGTTGTTTTCTTTTGTGCATACATGCTTTCTGTGTGAAATCAACGTCAAGGCCAGTCGGGGCTTCTTACTAATGGAAAATTCATGTTTAGAAAGCACAAAAACTGCATTGTGATGTCTGAGAATATTGTATCGATGTGGAGTAGCTGAATGCTTCACTGTTTACTTAGCTACTTCTTAAGTAATCTGTATTGATACATTTGGAGTGTACAGTGTGTGAAGTGTGCAGATTTTAAGTCGCTGTATGGCAGATTTGTTCCTTTGTGATAGGGCTTTAGAAAATACACTGAATTGCCTTTCATGATTTGCTTACCCTTGTAAACGGATAATCCGAACAGCAGGTGGGGAAGGCTGCTGTGCAAGTGGTAACCATATTAAACCTTTAACATAAAGTGTATCATATTTCATATCATATGTTGAGTTTTTCAGGCCCCTACATCATGAGTGCGATTATTTATTAACCCAAACTGTGACCCCAATTATGTTTTTGAGAAATAAATTGACCCATAAAACCCATATATGCATTCATTCATTCATTGTTGTTGTTGTTGTTTAGGGTTTTTTTTTTGTTGTTGTTGTTGTTGTTTTTTTAGGTTGAAGGTTTAATTAAACCTTCAATTAAAGTTGTAATTTAAAAAAATGTTGAATTTTCCGGCGGTTATTTCTGTTATTATTTTGGTAAAGATTATCCCCTCTCTGTGATTATCCCCTCGCTAAACTCAAAGCGGGGATAACGTGGAGCCCTGTGCATTTCCTTGTCTTAACTGTTTGCTCTCACTCGCTTGAAAGGTGGTGGTTCAAGGGATACCGGAGGTTGCCAGAGCTGTCATTCATATTGACGAACAGAGCAGCAAGAGTAAGTACAAACTCCTAGTGGAGGGTGACAACCTGAGAGCGGTTATGGCAACACACGGCGTGAACGGAAGTAGGACCACGTCAAACAATACATATGAGGTATGAGTCTGAGGAGGTGTGGATGAAGAGAGCTGCATACATGTTTGTTTGGGTTCAGCTTCTGCATTACATCTGTCACATGAATTTTGAAACTAGACTACAATTATAGTTGTGTCATCAGATTACTTTTTATTTTAAGAGGTTGTAGTTGGTTTTGAGTTTTTTCATACCCACACTATTCCTATCATCATTCCATCTCGCATGGATTGTGGTTAAAAGCATCATCTCAGCCTTTTTTTGCACAAAATAACCTTTAGCAAATTGCATGTTGACCCGATGCCTTTTGTAGCCATCAACAAGCTTCTGACATAATTTTGGCTGAATGTTTGACCACTCTTGGGAGAATTGGTAGAGTAGATTGAAATTGGTTGGTTTCCTGGTACAGACCCTGTGTTTAAGCACAAATTACTGACCCAGCGCATTATGCTACCAGCAACCATTCGTGTCAGCTGTTACAGTGCTCTTTGATTTGCTTGTGGTTGGAGTGGTTAAAAGCTCAGAAATTAGTTAGATTTTTTTAAGTCATTAAAAATTTATCCTAAACACTTCTGCTATTTTTCCAGAGTGGCATGTCAAAGAAATTATTAGAAGCCCAAAATTACTATGATATTCATTCCCATGATGAGTGTATATAAACATCTGACCTGTAGGATCACTGAAGCATTAACATTTTTGCTGTAGTCAAAAAGATATTTGCACACATTTTCGTTTGCTTTTAATTAAATTGTCATCTAATTTGTATCTGATATTGTTCCTGAGTGTTACGGTTTGGTTAGAAATTAGTAGAAATATGTGTTATAGGCTCGTTACGTTTTTCTTGTTTTGTTAAAAATTGATTAACAAATATGCAAGCTAAGCAAAACTAGCTTAACAGTGTTTCTGCTTAGATCACCTCTCACTACATTATGTTCACGCTTTTATCTAACAACACAACGACTGGTCCATGACACAAGCTGTTCGACAAAAGGAATCTAAAAGAGCTGGAAGTTGTTTTTTGCTTCTACACTATTGAGCCATGTCCTTGAAGACTGGCAGTTTTTTTTTTTTTTTAATATCTATATATTTTTTTTTAATATCTCCATCACTCCAATTGAGCGAGCACCAAGTTTTCTAATACATTCACTCCTGTGGCTTTTAAATAAATAAATGAATTCCTTGAATTGAACCTGTTGGCTGTGCATGAAGTGCATGAAGTAACGGACACGTTTTAAAATGTCAGCTGTAAAAAAAGAAGGAAAGCAATCGCGTAAATGATCATGGCAGCTAAAGGAGCTGAGTTGGCTGTGGGGACTGTGCACCAGGGCTGCCTTTAATTAATTTTTTAAACAAGCTTTTTTTTGTGCACTCGATAGGTCGAGAAGACCTTGGGCATTGAGGCTGCTAGATCCACAATCATAAACGAGATTCAGTACACCATGGTGAACCACGGAATGAGCATTGACCGACGTCACGTCATGCTTCTTGCAGATCTCATGTCCTATAAGGTAAGAGTTGCTGCACTGCATACATTACATGAATTAATATCCTTTTATCTCCTTGTAGTGTAACTAATGTAACTGTCTTCTGTTTATAAAGGGTGAGATCTTGGGAATCACCAGGTTTGGATTAGCAAAAATGAAGGAGAGTGTCCTCATGCTGGCTTCTTTTGAGAAGACGGCCGATCATCTTTTCGATGCTGCCTATTTTGGACAGAAGGACTCAGTTTGTGGTAAAGTGCTGTTTCATCTGCATAATGAAACTGATCTTTATGGCATGACTGCCCTGTTAACATCCCCCTGTGTTCCTGTTTCAGGTGTGTCTGAGTGTATCATCATGGGGATTCCAATGAATATTGGAACAGGACTGTTTAAACTGCTGCACAAGGCTGACAGAGATCCCTCTCCAGTCAAAAGGCCTCTCCTCTTTGACAGTCCAGACTTCCATATACCTTTGATCACATAGCATCAAAGGACAAAACAGCAGGGATGTTTCAAGTTTGATTTTTTTTCATAGCTGACAAATATTATCTTCAACAAGTACAGAAGTGCCTGCCAATGTGTCACACCATTTTCTGTTTGGGGAATTAACAGAAAATGGGATAGCGTATTTTTGTTGGTTGATAAACTGTGAGAAGACTGAATTTCATTTTAAAAAGCTAGCAGCGCTCCAGATAGAATTACTTATTTAAGTTAAAGTTTGGGTAACAGCAAGAAAAGGAAACAGTTAAACACTTTATAGTCATAATCTTGTGTTCATGCACTGATCACACTGTGAAAAACATTGTTATAAATAAGTGTCTTGCTAACATGAGAAAGATTACCTCTCAATTATGAAGCAGAATGGGTTTCTTCTGTGCTGGTACTTAGTTTTGCATAATGTATGAACTGCTTGCGTCTTAGCATCACAGCTTCACCCATATCGCAAAGCTCATATTTTGCTGTTTGACATTTTTATTGTTTTTTTTTCCTGCAGCATTCAGCTCAGTTTGTTCCTTTTTACATCTTGTAAGAAACCTATTCTTATAATTATATAAATAATGTAATAAATAAATTACTCAAAGCTCGGTTCTTTGGTATTTACAGTGATTTCCACAGAAGGGTTTTAGGGTCATACGTGGATATAAAGGTAATATTCACATCACTTTGCAAAGTTGGATCAACCTCACTGTGGCACAGGCACCAACAATAAACAGGGAACATGTTTGTGAGGAGGAAAAACAGTAACTCATAAAAAGAAACTGTCACCTCATCTAGTTTAGTGGGCTATTTTTCCTTTGAGTAGCCTCAATTCACAACGGTGTCTTTTTAAGTGTCCTTATTTTCTCACTGTATTCAGTGCAGAATCCAGCCATCCAGTGCAAGCGTAATATGTGAAGAGAGGTAAAAAGAAGTTCCTCTTTGCACACAGAAACTTTTTTCCTCAAAGAAAAAATTGATAAACCATTTATACCTACACCTATTGCCCATTGAGACTCACCAGATAACTTAACGCATACGGTCACCTGCTGAACAAGTGAGCCAAATTGGCACCGCCTTATTAGTTTACTTTTAACTAATTAATTCACCTGAACCACACTGATGGCTTCTGTAGCTTGGCTGACCCCCAGTTTCTTTCATTTCAATGTCCATTACTTCAAGTAGCTGCAAATGAGCACTCACGTGACTGTATAGCTTAAAAGCTCATGGAAAAAAAGCCTTTAAATGGCCTCTTTGTATTTCTAAATGAAGAATGCGATCACGGGTTGTATTTGCTGAAATTATCTAATGTTCACTGGGTAATGAGTCATCTTTTTGCTTTTCCCCATGTAGTTAAATTTGTTTGCTTTTTTTAAGGAAAAGCCTTGAAATTTACTCTTGTTGTTGGTCAAAAGAGGTTTGACATCAAACATAGAGATGATCAGATCAAATTTTAATTCAGTACACCGGTAAGTACTCGTGTGCTCGGTGGTTTAAAAAAAGCATTCCTGTCTGTGTGGTTTCAGGAAATGAAAGGCTTTTGGAGTGCTATAATGGAAAATACAGTAATATAGTCAAAATGCTTTTTGGTGCCCAGCTGACTTCTTTTATTCTTTAACTTGTCATTGGTTGCGGCAGCCTTCGCCAGTGAAAGGTCTTTTAATCTGAATGCAACAACAAAAGGTTTGTGTTTAACCTTTTGTTTTGTTCCAACAGTGTAATACCAGTCACGTTCTCTGATTCATTGGAAGCCCAGCTGTGAACTTCAGAAGATCCCTGGTGCTTGCAAGCAAAATCTTTATCATTTTATCTCCTAGGACCAATTACACCCTCTCCCCTCCCCTGCTGTGACTTTGGGTTAACACTGGAATCCATGATCAATGACTTCCACAAATAGAATAATTGAGAACTAATAATAACAGAATTTATTGTCTACATGGGGTAAATATTTGATAGAAGACTGATTTTAGGTGGCATATTCTTTTTGAATCTCCAAATATATCGTATATCTTCCAATAGCAGCCCCGGCGTTTATTCAAAAAATTAGTCGGACGGCCCGGCGTTTAAAAGAGACCGGCAATTGTTGGAGACCAGCTCTTATTCCCTTCTCACACGGAATGGTGATGGTTCATTTAAAATACGGTATGGTACCGTATTTTACTGCCACAAAACGTAGGCAACAACAGCGGATGAATATTTCAGGATTTAAAGAAATTATCAGTGGAGACGAAAGGGCAAAATGACCGGCACTTAAAGGAGACCGGCTACTATTGGAGACGGCGTCTATTTGCCTTGACATGTTCTCGAATCCGCCGTTTATTATAAACGGGTGTCAATAAGAGACAGGCTACTACTAGCAGATATATGGTAACTAGGCACATATTTATATTGGTGCAAGGCATCTGTTAGTTTCCTTAGCATTACAGGTGCTACAGCAACATTGTTGATTAGTCTCATTAATAACCTCTTTCAGAAATGTTTGCCCCTGTGCGTGTGTCCTTAAGCACATAACTTCTGGAAGAGCAATTTTCTTGTGCCCACTGGTGAATAGAAGGGGAGAAAAACTGAAACATCACAGTAAGGTTTAAACAGTCTTCCTGTCCCTATTCCTTCGCTTAGATATTCACAGTAACACAATTCGTAGCATTTTTTTTTAAAAATTGCTTTTCTTTGTGTTGAGATCATAAGTAGGTGTTTCCTTCCTTCAAGCAACAGGTGAAAACAAAGTAGCTACCCTTTGATATGCAGCCTGTTCTCTCCAGTTTTATTCACAGTCTATATTAAGACCCTGTCTAAATTTAGCACTGATAAAAGGTGAGACTTAAGCATAAGACTTAATATATTGCCATGAAAATTACTTATTTTGCTTCTAATGTATAATGTATCCATGTATAAGCATTTCTATCTAGGCTGGTTCAACAAAAAATAAGCATTCCTCTAAAAATGTTCAGCTTCATGGATTGGACTGAAAAACAGTCAAAAGGGGAGCCAGTGTCCAAAACCTTTTGAAAGACCTTCAGAAAGCCTCTCAAACATTTGCTCAAGTACACTTTCAATTTTAAAATTTGAAATTGATCTGGTTCTTTGGAAGCAAAAACTGCACAAGACTTTATCACAGAATTGTACCAACAGTGAGTTTTGCTGTCCAAAGGATTTCTGACTCTAAAACAAAAATAACCATAGACCTGGAATTTACAGAAACAGCTCTTTAATTCACAAGAAATAATTCATGAAAGAAGCAGCAATCTGTCCGTTCTCATGCACGATTATATAGCCTGCTCATGCTTATGTGAAAACACGTCGCTCACATCGTGAAAAAGGTGCATATCCGCTCTCACAAAGAGTGAAGTACCACACTGACCAGAGGCTCTTTGACAACCCGTGTCTGTTCTCCTTATGTCTCTTTCTGGTGTTTTGCCAGTCAAACTTAATGACACACAACTGTTTCCTGTGATTCCCTTTCACTCCTTTACGTTTTCCCCAGTTTCTGGGAACACCCTTCAGTCCAGTCTTTTAAATGAACGATGGGTTGATTGTCAATGCAATCTTTAAATTCTGCACAATTGTGAAAAGTAAAGCCAATCTATTGTTACCAGCACAGACTAGTTACCACAGAGTGCTTTAGTAACCATAGAGAGGAATATTTTACTACATCAAGAGCATGAAATACTACTGCTTATGTGAACTTTAATTCCTTTCCAAGAGCTAAGATTTGACAGACATTTGTAGCCTGTTACTTCAAAACCATGAATTACAGGATAATAAGATATAACTGAAAATGAACAGCATATTTCTGCTTGGGACTCTCCACACTTCCAGTGCCGAAAGACAAACAGCGGGGGCTTTCTCCTGATTTACTCTCTTATCAATCAGAGCATTGCTCAGTGCTTTGTAAATTTGTAAATTAAGAGGTCCCATGACACAAAGACGGTGCTGTTTAAACAGCTGAAGTGAGTGAAAAAGGCTGCAGAACATATCCAAATATCCCAGACAGCCTAAAGCATCATTAGGCGCCAGCTGTTTAAACTAAACATCGCTTTCTGCACACACACAAAGCCTCATCCAATTACATTTGATAATCGGGCAATCGCAATCAGTCAAAATCAGAAAAATACGGAAACAGAAGCAAAGCCTGAACTTCATGCTCAATACTACAGAGAACACAAAAAGCACATACTATGCACCTGTAGGAGGATATCAATTGGATTCACCAATAATTCACATAATCTGAGTTTGATAAAAGATTAAAAGGAGCTGAAATTGTGTGTTGCTGTACGCTACTGTAGGAGTCTTTCTTCAGAGTTTAACAAGCGCCTTCAGTTTAACAGATTTAACTACAGCTGACACAATTACAAGTGGCTACAAGGAATAAACACAACTTGAGCTCCTATTAAAAGTTTTCTGAAACATTTATTTGATTCTGGTGAGCCTGCTCATTTGAAGCATGAAACTTGTGTTTCGCATCGTGGATTGTGCGCATCCTGTCATGTAACGGTTGTGTGCGTTAGATAGCAGAATCAGGCAGTTGTTCATCCAACATTTTGTCAGCAGTGAGATGAGAAGGCTGTCTGATTGCTCAGTACCACTGAGGCGGAGAGATGCCGTTTAATTACAGTAGTGCACTCTATTGCTACTTGTAGCATGATTCATAAAAAATAGAAATGCATGCTAAAAGTAGCATATTGATTATATTTTTTAAAGCTTCCACAGTTTCACAACAGCCAGGAGGTCATGGTTTAAGAGAAGCTAAGCTACCCCCCCTGCACCCCTGGGCTGCACTAAAGACTATAACCTGGTTTTGGTGAGGCTGCTGTGCAGACCCTGTCTATATACAGTACCCTTCTGCGCAGAAATTCATTAAAACATGTGCATGGATTGTTTAAAGC
The DNA here is from genome assembly GCA_015108175.1 of Pelvicachromis taeniatus. Taxonomy (NCBI): domain Eukaryota; kingdom Metazoa; phylum Chordata; class Actinopteri; order Cichliformes; family Cichlidae; genus Pelvicachromis; species Pelvicachromis taeniatus. Next base: position 36,772 of record VURO01018287.1, read on the forward strand.
TTTGGAACTAAATACTTAAAAATATGCAAATCAAATCTAGGCCAAATATAGATAAGCTAGAAATATATATATTTTTCCCTTTAGCACAATTGATGAGCTCCAAGACAGAAAGCGTAACAGCAAAACGAACACATACTTAAACTTTAACACTAAAGACATCAGAGTCACAAAAATCTTACACAGAACGACTTTACAAACTCTTCTGTTTGTGTTTTTATAAGAAGTCCTCAGTCACAACGTGTACCTCGCTTCCTCACTCGAGTAGATCCAGCAGGTTTAAGCTGTTTCGCTCATTCTTACACAGTGAGTAATAAAATTAAAAGGCAGACACACTTCCTGTCGTCATTACGCCTCATTTTTGTGGTAATTACATTCATTGTTCAGCACTGGGTATGCATATCCGAAACTCTTCAGACGGTCAGCAGAACAGCAACAGCCACTGATCACTTTGTTTGTGTTCACATTTGCATTGGTTTTTGCACAAAAAACACCAGCGACTACAACCTTCACACTTTACATTGTGAATAAGTGAGAAGTGTTTTTTTTTTTTTTACCCTACTCTAAATGTTTTACTCTAATGTCTGCATCATTCATAAATGGAGTAAATTTGCCTTGTGGTCCAAAGCGCTTTGAGTCATTAGTAAGTCAAAAAAAGCCTTAAATGTATGACCACCCACTTCCATTTCAATTTTCATCGATGTTGTCATATGGACAGCCATTTAGTAAATTAAATGGGACTGTATGTTTTGTTAAAATACACTTTGCAGGCTTTTTCAGTTGCTATTATTCGTGTTTTCATCTATATTCTTAAAAGCAGAATTCTGTTTATCGCAATAGTGACTGGATAAGGTAGAAGATTTAAAACGGCTCACAGAGGGAGAGGTGGTGCACAACAGAAGAGAGGACCTTTTAGATTAGTGCAACTATAACGGATCATGATGTAAAGAAATGGTCAGTGATAGACTGAATTGGGGATACAGCCCAATCTGACTGTTCCACAGTTAGCACAGTTGTGCAAACGGTGATTCATTCTGTAAAAAGCATCAAAGCAAAGCCTGCTGAACCCTTTCCTGCTGTGTTTCTGTGACTTTGTTCTGTGACTTTGTTCCTGTAGGATGCTGGTTTCTACAAAGAGGGCCAGATCTGTATTTTGTAGTTCAAATGTGTTTAACACATTGCGCAGATTTCTTCCAGAGATTAAGACATAAGGATTTACAACTTCAAATGCTGACATAATGTGTTGTGCATGTGTTGTGTTTGCCATGTTTGTGTGTTCTGATTGACGCACGCGTTGTTGTGAGCTCAAATGAAAGATTATTTTTGTATGCAGCAGCAACTTTGCGACGCAGTGTTAGGAAAGCCGACAGTGTGAAGAGGTTTGAGAATTAGTATTCATCCCTTCGTGTATTGGGAGCCTGAATCTTATTAAACTCTCCAGCGGCTATATTTACTTTCTAATGATTTTACCTGCTTAGTTTTATTTAAATAGTCCAAAATAGACTTACATACATTCTGTGATATAATACAAATTTGTATCTGAAGGATGGTGACTCATGGAAAGAGGTTAATCTCTGATCTTAAAGGTTTGCAACTGAATTAACCTGAACCAAGGTGTTTTTGCTGACTTGAATGCAAATGCCAACTTAATGTGAATTTAGCTGTCGATGAAAGATTAGGCGTCTCTCCTAAAAGCATAGCTCTGCAAAGTCCTCTACGTTTCATTTCCAAAACAGTTCCTGCTGTGCCGTAATTCAATTTCAGGACATTTGGGGTGACATTGAACATCATTATGCTTTCACGAAGAACTGCTGAATGTCCTCCAGATTTCAGAGACAAGCGGAAATGATTTCTCAGTAGGGTCTGACCACCCTACTCAGTGTTTATAGTTAAAGTGTCTCTTTGTGATATTCCTTAACAATCTTTCTTCTGTGCTCCTGACCAGCATGGGAATACATTCCCTAACTCCTTGCTCTCCAGAGATATGTAATCAAGCTGTTGGACTTTTGCATCTTTCAGTCACATCAGTGAAACTTGGAATCACATTTGATGTCCTTGCAGCTGCTGGCCTCAAGTGCAAGTAATTGACAGCAAGCGTGGCAATCCAAGGTAACCAGTTAAAACCCCTTAGTTCTGGGACAATTCCTTCTCAT
>VURO01018287.1:38941-52925 GCA_015108175.1 Pelvicachromis taeniatus
AATTCCTTCTCATTTCACTTGAGAGGAGCTGTTTGCAGGGAGCTCCGTTTGAATGGTGGAGATTTTCTCTCCTATTATTTCCAGGGAGCTCTCTCCATGTGATGACGTCGAAGGGCCCTTCTCTGCTGACTGCGGCTCCAGGCTATTGCCTTCGTCTGGCTCCAGGAAGGCTTCTCTACTTTGTGGTTTGATGAACTGCACACTCAGTCTAGGCGCCACCACGGCGCCACTCTGCTGGTTAGGCTTGCGAATGCAGTGGGAGAGGGTGGAAAAGCAGCTCTTCTTGAAGTTCTCGTTCATGAAGGCGTAGACGATGGGATTGTTGAAGCTGTTGAAGAACCCGATGGCCTGAACGATGGCGATGATCATGTTGAGCGTGACTCCGTCATATTTCTTCTCCAGGTCGTCTGGAGGAGAGGATCATTACACATAAAGAGGATTGAGGCTTTTAATAAATGGAAATATGCACTTAAGTAAAATCTTTTTTTTTCTTAACTCCTGACTTCACTGATCCCTTAATGCACAAGGCAATGCTTACAGTATTCAAACAGCATGTGGACTGTGTGGAAGGGTGCCCAGCATATGGTGAATAGCAGAACAATGGTGATCATCATTTTCACAGCCCTTTTCTTTTTCCTGTAGAAGGTAAAAATAATAATTATACAAAAAATTAAAACTACACAAATGTAACACAGGTCTTATTGCAGGGAAAAAGCAGGTGTGAACAGTAACATTAATCATGGCACTCCTCTTGCATTGGACTGTACCAGAAAGATGCAACAGTGAGTCAAGGTGGAAGTGAGTCTGTATTCGTGTGAATTTCCTGAAAAGACTTGCTTAGAGATTTCCTTAAAAGTTTGCTTAGAGCAAGCCCTCTGTTCTCAAATGTAAATCTTCTTAGCTTCCCTTTCTTTCTATACAGTCACATGAAAAAGTATTTTTACATGAATCTGCATGCAGTCCTGTGTAAAACTAAGCGCGCCTCATAATTCGGTAGCTTGCAGAATCACCTTTAGCAGCAGTAACTTGAAGCAGCTGTTTTCTGATCTCTCACATCTTTGTGGAGAAATTCTGGCTCACTCTTCTTTACAAAGTTGTTTTGAGTTCATTGAGGATTTTGGACATTTGTTCCTGCACAGCTCTCTTAAGGTCCCAACACAGCATTTCATCAAGGTAGAGGTCTGAACTTTGACTGTGCCTTTGTGACACCTTGAGTCCTGCAACACCGTTCTTTTTCAGATTACTAATATATCTTTAATGAAATGAGCTCAGCCAGTACCACATAGTGCCCTAATGATTCTCCTGGCCCTAAATTTCTAAACATATATCCATTTCAGTCTCTGCCTGTCACATGTTCTCTCCACAAGAGCAACAACATTGCTCAAATAACTAATAGTTTCTGTTCAGGAGGGCAGCAGGAAGTAGAGTGGGGTACAGCAGAGAGCAGGTGTTGCATCTCCTTGCAAACCACCTGTTAATGCTAGTTTCTGTTAATAAAGATAATGTTCTGTCCTTCCTTTAAATGAGAATGTAATTTAATTGGAACTCTGTCAGTCTTGCTCTGCTATTAATTACGTAAAGAAAAACAACGTGGCAGGCAAGTAGATGTCAACTAATCTCCTTATTTTTTTAAATACAGTTGTTTCTTTTCTTTCCTTTTCTTTTTTGCTTAACTGTTGATTTAATCAAAACAAAATTTTTATCAAAAGTTTATAGTTTAAACTTTTTTTTTTGAAGAGCAGGTTATTTGTTTTTCTAAAGATGAATAGACGAGGCAATAATAGGGTAACAATGCAACAACAGTGACCCCGTTCTTGACTTTCCACCCTCAACTATTGACAGTTCAGTTCTATTAATTGGAATGCAAATAAAGCCAAACTAAAACGAAATGTAATCTGCAAATAAACATGGTGGTTAAATATCTCCATCAGACTTGTCTAACCCACCTTGATATCTTACTGATCTCTCTGTGGTTCATGGTGTTGAGGACTGAGGCATCACCCACCCTCTTGCGGATCCACAACTCGATGCCAATGCGTGTGTAGAGGAATAGCATGGCTGCCAAAGGGAGCAGGAAGAGGGCCACCATAATGAAGGTGGTGTACGCTTGCCTATGAGTCACCGAGCTCCAACTCTCCTGACAACACACGTGGTAGTGATCGTACAAGAAGTCGTACTTCACCTGAGATATGGAAAAAGAAAAGCTTTTAGTCATGGAAGAATGATCAAGACAGCTGAAGTAGGTCCGACTGACAGGGTCGTTTTCACCCTGATGTTTTACTACATTAGATTTACACTGATATATATATTTTTTTTATGACAGGTTTGGTTTGCCAAGGAGGCAATCTGACAGTAGTAGGCTTCCCTGAGAGGACATAACATATGGTATATTCATGCTATGCCATCCAACCAACTATAAAAGATTACCTGTACAGCTTTGATAAGACCAGACCCCAAACACAATATTAAAATTAGGGTCATTTGGCCTCAATTAAAAAGTATCTTTTCACAAAATGTATGGCTCTGTTGTGAGTGAATTTAGAGCCTGATTCAGGTGACGGAAAGTTAACAAGATAAGGTCAACCTGTCTTTTCATCTGTTGTGTTCAGAGGGATTACCAGGAATGTGAACCTTCAAGCTAAATAAGGAAATCTTGTTATGTGTTTTTTTTGAAGGGCACTTACCTTTAGCTGTTGCACAAATAGCATTGGTGATCCCACTATCACTGAGGCAATCCATACAAGTCCTGCAAGAAACAAACAAGTATTTAATATCATCAAATAGAAAACCTTTAACTTTAAACCTTTAACTGTGTCTGCTAAGGCATTTCAAGGAGAGCAACATTTTCATGACAAACAGCAGTCGCAGCGGCCCTACAATTAAATTGTAATTCAAAATCTGTCAATCATGTGGAATCTCTGTGAGATATCTGCATTTTCCTGTCTTCTTTATTCAAATAATGCAAAGCCCAACTCATGACATCAGACATCATATGGTGTAATGTATTGACTTTTTTAGATTGTTGTACACACTTTCAGGTTTAACTCAACAGGTTTAAGGAAGGAATTCAATTAACTGCTTTTGAATTACAGATATTTTAATACACTGTCCCCCATTTTTAGATGTAAGGATTGTTTTTTTTAATACTTGGATGCAAACGCTTTACAGTCAATGACTTCCAGAGGTTCAGAACCCATGGACGTCACCAAATCCTGTATTTCCTTTCTTAAGATGCTCTGCCAGAACTTTGCTGTAGCCATCTTCAGTTGCTGCTTGTTTGTGCTTCTTTCTGCCTTCAGTTTTGTCTTAAGTAACTAAACAGAATGCCATGTTGAATTTACATAAGGTGAGCCCCCTGCCTATAGAAGAATGTCCCATTTTTTGCCTTCATAATCTCTTGGTTTGCTTTTGCTGTGTACTTTGGATCATTATCTATTTGCGCTACAAAGCGTTGTTTGATCAATTTTTCAGCATCTGGCTGAATCTGAGAAGAGAGTACAACCCCACGCACTTCAGAATTTGTGTGCTCTTGGCAGCTTAAACAAGCTGAAGGTGATGAGTAACCACTGTAAAAGCCTGCTGAGGAACTGATGTGCAAAACCCATCAACTCAACAGTGCATCAGGGAGACTCTTCTCGGGCAAACTGTTTGGTTATTCTAACTGTATTTACAAGTGAGTGTGAGTGGAACTAAAAAGATTTCACATGCATGTTTGCTCGAGAGTAAGACTTGCTTTATTTGAATGTCTGATAAGTGTCCTTGTAAATTTGAAATGCAGAATTATGAGTTTTTCGGTGTAGGCAACACGCACATGTAAAACCCCATGTATTTCTATCTATGAATCATCATTGCTTTGATTTTTCTCACATAACAGAGAATGCACGAGTACAACATGCCACTCTTGTATACAATCAATACCTAGCATCTTGTATGCTCTTCTGGACGAGTACTGCCTCCTCATTTTTAGTGGGAATACAATGCCCTGGTATCTCTCAATGGCAATGCAGGTCATAGTTAGGATGCCTGTCACTATGGCTGTAGTCTGTACAAATGGAACGGTCTTGCAAACCAGAACCCCTGCAAGAAAAAAAAAAAAAAGAACCCAACAAAAACCATAATAATGAATATAACGGAGCGTGGAGAAGACACATTTGACAAATTATGACCATTATTTATTAAAAGGACATGCTTAGAGCTGGCTATGGTCTTAGCTGTTTGTCAGCTTTTAGCAATATTTCTGCAGGTCAGTGTTAAAATGTTTAATATAACAGCCTCCACTTAGAAACCACATGTTGATTTTTAACATCAAGTCAAACAGGTGATGAGTCATATCTAGTGCTTTTTCGAGGTTGTAGATTTAATGCTTCATATCACTGAGAGTTAATACAGTTACAGACAAGCCTTAAGATACTGTAAGACAATAAAATAACTATATTAGCCTGTGAGGTGACAGCACTGCAACTGGATCAGCCCTTTTGTAACTAAATAAACAACTATTTATTTTTTTGTAATATACATTATCCAGTATTCATTATATTCAGTATCCATTGCCCTGAGTAAAGTTTGATATGAGCATGAGCTTTCATTTTCTGTAACAGAAGAGGACATATCAAGAAAACAGTTTGTAATCTTAGAATAATAAAACATTACACAACGTGTTAATTTAATTATTTAAATGTCCACATCGACAGCCTCTTATCCACAAATTCTTCAGTGCATGGTTTGGAGGACTAAATATGACTGGCAGTCCTGAGCCAGCGGTGCTTCACTTGCCTCCTGCTGTGAGTCCCTTCTGACTCATAACCATCTGGGGGTTTTTTTTTTTTTAGCCTTTAAGAGACAGGAGGTCTTTATCTGTCATTTAAAGGCATTAGCTCGTGGTGGGGTTCCAAGAATCTCTTTAAAAGTTCATTCCTCCGAGGATGTTTTCCCCCCACCCTTTTCTGACTCTCTCTGGTGCCTGAAATGTGCACATTTTTTTTATGTGCTGCTGTACTAGATTTCATTCATTGCATTCTCGAAGCTGTGCTTTTTCACAGCTTATTGTGAAAAAGGGACATCTTTCTGATCGTGCAGCATGTATCACTGTTATTCAGCTTGTGCGCTTAGTTAAAGTCATGGATAATTCGAAGTGTAACCTAATGTCACATTGTCGCAGCAGTCTCGTGATTTAATATTTAAATCTTATTCCTATCGAGATAACGATCCTCGTGCCTGACGTGCTAGTAAAAAGTTGGTGGCTTAATATAAGTTTATAACTCACCGCCGAACCATTCAGATGAGATGTTCTGCAGCAAAGTAAACGGTATGCAGAAGAAAGTGATGAGCAGGTCGCTGACCGCCAGAGAGCAAATAAAAATATCTGTCGCCGTCTGAATCGTCCGTTTCTTCACAATTATGTAGATGACCAAACTATTTCCAGCCAGAGCCAGGACGAAAATAACCACATACATGATCACGAAGGTGGTCTTGGCGCTGTACGGTAACTCGGGGATGTAGACGAGCGGCTGGATGTTGTAGGTGTTGATAAACTCCTGGCGGCTCAGGTTGTAGTACTGGAGCATCTCCTGTAGCACTTCAGGAGTTATTTTAGTGGAGCCCTGCCCCGAATCTGTCGAAGCTGCGGCCATCCTGAGCAATGTCCTCAACCTTGAGACAAACTTGGCTGCACAGGGAAAAGTAAAATAAAGAAATCAATCAGCGCGTTGCTCTCAACGGAAAGCTTCTTCTTCTTTTTTTTTTTTAACCTCCAGGTGCGCATCTGGGTGTTGCTGTCTCGCCTCGTTCATCCACCAGACCCTGATGCTGTCGCTGCTGCTGCAGATGTGTGCTCCGTGTGTGCGTAAGGGTGAGCGTGTGCGCCCGCCCGTGTGAAACGAGCTGGTCAGAGGACAAAGTGACAGGCCAATGAACGAAGATGTGCCATAGTCTCTATGAATGCCTCTATACTCAGATTAGATGGTTCGATCCTGCTAAACTATAAATAAACGCAGTTTAAAACAAATCTTTGCAATTAACCTGTCTATAACGTTCTCTTTTTAGGTAGCACTCTAACACTTTAGTTAGCACTTTGATATTTTTCAAACCATTTTGACAACTCTATGAAGCAAACTAAAACACAGATGCAAAATACAGTCATTTGCAATTTAGTTAAACCCTAAATTTATTTAAAAAATAGCTCAAAGCCAACACATTCAAAACTGTATCGCTTACTGGATAAATATATGCTCATTGGAAATTTGATGTCAGAAAAGCATTTCAAAAACGTTAACACGGTCTTACATCACACCGCGTTTTTTTCCATCCATACATTCGCTTCTCCTTATGTTTTTCAGGGTCGCGGGGGAGGAAGCCAGAGGACCCGGGGAGAACCCACGCAAACTCCACACAGAAAGCAACAGTGCTAACCACCATGCCACCGTGCTGTCACCGTTTGTTTTTCTCAACTAAAGGCGTTTGGAAATGGCGCAAACCATTTGCTGCTTCTTGAGTCTTTTAAAAGTAAAGACGTTTTAGCACTCACAACACAAAGACTGCCTGAGCAAATAGGTCAGAATAACAGTGCTCACCTTAACGCTGCAAAGAACACCGGAATTATATTATTTACGTTACATAAAGTCATTAAAAATAATGGACAGTTACGAGAAATCTCTGGAAACAAGGAAAAAAGACAAAAACATTATTGAATTGCTGTTATTAACAGGCCCCTCAGTGCATAGGAGACAAACATAGCTGAGTGGAAACAACAGTATCAGCTCAAGCACACTTCTGAGAAGCATTGTCTGTAAACACATTGACATTTTTAATCTCTACTCAAGATTGACTGAGGGGAAGTTATAAGACGTTCTAACGGATCAAAATGTGAAAATCATGCTTCCTCCAGGCTAAAAAAAAGGAGCAGGACTGTCAGTATATGCTTCCTTAGCCAGGAAGTTAGGGTGCAGCAGTGCAGATGACACTTGTACATCCCAGAATGTCCCATTAATACTGGAAAATAAATACACATATGGGAGTAACATGTGTTGCTATCTAGGTAACATCCTTTCATGGATGGTCAGGCTTATTTCAGCAACACAGTAACAAACAACCTTTTGGACATAAAACAGTAACTTGCTCAGACCACAATACTGTCTTCGAACATCACTGGCATGATTGTCAGTGGACTATGCTGCTTGCAGATAGCATTGTGATCAGTACTGAGTTTACAAGTACAGAGCCAGGAGGGTTGGAGGTACTGCATGCTCTGTTGAGAAGAGGAATGAAAGTCGGTAGAAGCAAAACAGAATATGCTTGTGAAGGTGGAGATGGAAGGAGTAGAGGTAGCAAAAGGGGATGAGTTTAAATATCTGTGGTCAACCATCCAAGTGCACAAGAGTAGTAAAGAAGAGAGTGCAGGCAGGGTGGAGATGACTGTCAGGGGTGATTTGTCGCAGATGTATAGCATCAAGAGTCAAAGGTAAGGTTTACAAGATAATAATTAGACCGGATGTATGGTGGACCGAATGGAAAGACAGGAGGCAAAACTGGAGGTAGCAAAGTTGAAGTTCATTAGTTTTTTATTGGTTGTGACCAGAAAGGGCAGAGGCAAAATTGAGATGATTTGGACATGTGCAGAGGAGGATAGGGGTTTTAGTATGCAAAGGATGTTGAATATGAAAATGACAGGAAGGAGGGAAAAAGGAAGACCACAGAGAAGATTCCTGGATGTTGTGAAGGAGGACATGCTGAGGGCTGGTGTGACCGAAGAGGTTCCAAGGATGAGATGGAGGCAGATTATCTTCTGTGGTAATTCCTAAAGGGAACAGCTGAAAGAAGAAGAAGTTGGGTACTAAACTGCCGTACCTAACAGACATGTCAGCCATTTAAAACAGGTGCCTTATAAAATGAAAGAGGAACAAGGCACCTCCAAACTGAGAATGAGTCATATATCAAGCAAGAATGGAAAAACATTTTTCCGTCAAAATTACAGCAATTTGTTACCAAATGGGAGTATTCTTGAAATAAGAGGCCACATAAAACAGTGGTAAGCATGCGCCCATTGCAACTTTCCTAATATATAATTTCTTGGGTTTAACCTTTTATATGCTATTGTGGTATTTTCAGTTCAATTTAGATTTGAATGATTTTTACAGGTGATTTTATGTATTTTTGAAATAGTGTAACTGCTGCCAGAAGGACTTTATTTTGTTTGAAGTCAAAATGAAAAAACAAACAAATTGCAGCACGATTTGAGAAAATTTGCTTCAGTGCTAAAATGATCATTACAGCCCGACTCTTCACTGTAACAACATACAAGATTGTCTGTGATTTTCAATTAAGCCCATTAAGTTACAGTAGATTGAAATCTAGTCTTAACGCACAAACCAAATATATTTTGTAGTCATCCTCTAGCTGCACCCCGTGCTGTCTAAAGAGCACATCTTCTCTTTTTCCTTTTATCCAATTGAACTGCCCCATAACCGCTCCTGTAATTTCAGAGCTGCAATTCATAATCTGGCTATCAGACATCACTGCCGAGTTTTGATGAGCCTGCTCATCATTTTAACTAGAAATCTGCACTACTTGACAACTCTCAAGTCTCAGTGTAAGGAAGAATATGAGTTCTTATCCTTGTTTTCTTGATTTTAGTGGTCTGTACAACAAGAAATACCCAATACATTAGTGGGGCTAGGTTAATTGGCAAACATAAATTTGGATGGATGGATGCTACATTTAGAGGCCTATGGTATATGAAATAAAATAGTACTTGAATCCAGTTGTACATGTAGATATGATCATCATCTTATGTTATTATTATTATTTTGTCAGCATGCTAACATGCTGATTATGTGCACTGATGAGAATGTCATTTCTTTTTATTGGAAAAAAATACTGGACAACTAGCATGCTAACAATGATAATGATGTTAATCAAAAATGTATGAAATAAAAAATGCAACATTTGGAAATGTCAAATGGTGGGTTACAGGGGAAAAAAACGGCTTTCACACTAGTCGTCCATGTAGTCGTGCTGTTTACAAGGATAAACCTGACAAAATATAAGCTGGGATCATTTAAATGCCAAGATGATTTTGTTTTATTCACAGAAAAGCAGAGATGCAATCACCAACAAATAGTCTGATTAAAACACACACACGCACGCACGCACACACGGTGGACTAACAGTGAAGGCTGAAATGAAAGTGTTAGGTACATGTAGCAAGCTGAGATTAGAAAGACTAAACAAAAAAAAATAGTGCATGTGCTTCTCTACATTCAGCACAACAACTAAATTAAATAAATGTAATAAATTAAACCTCTGCTGAATACATGAATACAAATGCAGAAGAAATACATGGGCTCTCATTCTGCTTACCGAGCACAACAGACATAGAAAAACCAATGTTTTACTGCGTGAGAGTAAGAAACAGGCCTTGTTCGAAAGGAAGAACAGTGGATTATACATTTTTTAGATGCCAGTAAGCTTTCTGGGGCTTAAGCTAACCCAGTGCTACAAATATTACAGCTACAGGCATGTATTTGGTTTACATAACAATCACATAGGTGACTATGACTAGCAGATATAAAAATGTCTTACCTGAGCTCTTTCTTTAATTTGTAAAAAAAAAAACAGCCTTGAGATCAGGGTCTTGGTTCAAGTCTTCAATGCATACAAATATTACATTTGTCTTGTTTTGTTGTGGTGGTGAAAAATACCTCCTGCTTTACACGCATTTCCAAGAAGTACATGTTTATCTTTAATAACCGTCTTTTTTTTACAACCTTGAACACAAAGTTTGAAAATATGTAAGGCTTATCAGGATGACTGGTCTCTAGGAAGCGAAGTTGGAGTTTCACTTGCTGTGCTGTCTGCTTGCAGTCTGTGCTTTCCCTTTCACAGGGTTCCTTCTTGCCCATTTACTGTCCCTATGTGTTTAAAGTAAGGGCAGAGCTTCATAAACTTCACAGCATATCTGCTTAGTGTAACTCTGCCTCTTGTAATTTCTCCCATCTAGTAATGACATGGAAAAACATTTCAATAAGGAGAGATTATTTAAAAGAACTGAACTTTTTAAAAATGTATATAATAAATTATTTGGCAACTAGACGCTGATGAAGCAACATAGATCCAACAATGGTAGGAAGTAAAACATGGGGTGGTGGTGATGAAACAGGTAGAAAACTCTAAGCAACCAGGTTGGGAGGCGGTTCACAGGAACGAGACACTGAAATGCAAAGTGACAGAACAGCACAGAGAAGAGACACCGATTGACTCTCTGAAGATAGGCAAGAAAACTGGTCGACCAGAGTGATGAATTAAACAATGTGGGAAAGTAAAAGTGTTGAAATGGAACAGAGGCAGGTCAGTGAAGGCAAATCTTCCTTTATTGAATTTCTGCAAAAGTTGTTATATTAATCCTGCATGTCTGTTACGCTTTCTTCCAAACTTTAATCTGCCCTGGTCACATAGTGCTCGTTGTTCTGTCAGTGGTTTGCCTCCCTCTGGCAATCATACTCGCCATTGTTGACAGATTTTCCAAACATACTAAGACCACATGCCAAGCAAATCCAAATTCTGGGGCTGTACTTTGGTAATTAACTGTAACCAGCCTCTCCCACCTTTCATGAGCCAACATTGTCATAACTCACTGTCCAGCTCAGCCACTTATGTCTTTTTTTAATGCTTTCTTGGCTGCCAAATGCCTCAGTTTCCTGCTGAGGAGCTGGAAATTGCAGCAAAAGTCCACATCCACTGTTGCTGTGGGGATGCTTGTGTTTTTGTTTGTTTGTTTGTTTGTTTTACTTGAATAAACTTTTAGACTGCTGATTGGATAAGATTTGATATGTTTTCTATGTTTTATTGTAATTCAAATATGGCTGTATGAGATTTGAAACTTATTCCATTTGTTTAATTTGTATTTTACACAGCTTTCACAACATTTTATTTGAAATTTGGTTTGTAAATTAAGTGTGGTCAAAGTTTTTTCATTTAAAAAAAAAAGATCTTAACTATTTTGAGCCTCTTGTGGTTAGATCAACCTCAGTAACACTCTGCTGTCCTCTGCCTGCTTGCTTGCATCCCTGCTGAGCCTGCTCTGATTGCCCCTAACCCCCCTCAGCTTAAATGATCCACTTCAAAGATAAATACCATCCTTCACTCTTCTACTTGATCACTCTCAGTAAAACTAAGAACTCTAATTTGACTTTTCTGGTGCTGGAAAGGAAATAGGAATTGTGAAGTAAAGAAGATTTTTTTTTTTTTTTAAATGAACACAACCCAATCAGCTGTCAAGAAGCTAGTATATCTATCAATAGAAACAAGAGTGCAAGCCAGTTGGTAGAGTGAATATTAAACGTACGCTGGTGTAATACAAAATAAATAAATGAACAAACCAACATCAATATTCAAATTCTAAATGACAACCTTGTGATGAAAGTAGGCTTTAAAGCAACACATTTGTCCACACTGAAATATCCCTGAAAGTGTGGATGGATTTCATTAATGGATGGATGCAATTTTCTTTTTTCAGACCTTTGTGGTTTCCAGACAATGTCTTTTAATCACTTAATGTTTTTTTCTCTGATCTGCTCACACGTGGCTCTTAACGAATTAGCTTAAAATGAACTGAAATGAAATGTGGGGATTACATTTTAGAGGATCCGTGTTTTGGCGGTCTTGTTCGTTTCATCTAACACCACCAGTCAGTACTTTTATTATTTTTGTAGACTGACGCATACAGAATTCATACTATTAACACATTCTTAGATTAGCTTGACTTAAACGCTTCACTGTGAACAGGGTATGCATCGGACACTGGTTGCCTGTTGTGTCTTGTCTTGTTTGTCTTATTTCCAGGGTAAAGACTTTTAAAGTTTGTTTTTCTAACAAAGGGGGTTGGACATTACAAACGTCCTACAGCTCAGCTGGCATTTGCTACTTTGAAGATGAAGGAACTATCTGAGTTTCTGTTGTGTTCATTCATTTAAAAAAAATTACATGGGCTGGAAAACTGAGCAGAATTGATTAGACAGCTCATAAAATGAATGAAACCTGAAAACACTGCATCTTGATTAATTGTATCTAAATTCTCATCCAGTCCTTTTTTGAGCCTATTTACGTTACACTTTCAAATTTAATTGCTTTTGAAATTTTCTTCCCTTCATCACACAGTGAGTGCAGATTTGTCAGCTGTACATCCTTTCATGCTCATCCTGTGGTCTGATGTGCTAAGATCTGGTGACAAGGGCATTTCACTCATTGTCATGGTTAAGAAACCAGTTTGAAATGATTTGAGATTTGTGACATGGAGCATTATCCTACTGACAGCGGAAGATGGGTTGAAATCAGGTTGAGACTCATCAGACTGGGCATTGTTTTTCAGTCCTCTTCTGCTGTTGTAGTTCATCTGCTTCAAGGTTTAATAAGTGGTGCATTCATTTGATGCTCATTTGTATGCAAAGGTTGAGTTACTGATTCCTTCCTATCAGCCCCAAGCAGTCTGTCAACTCTCTTCTGAGCTTTGACCTAGGGATAATTGTCTGGGAAAATCAGTTTCTGAAATATTCAGTCAGTATGGTACAGATATCCATGCCATGTTCAAAGTCACTTCACAATGTCCACATGTCTAAATATATTAAATTGCTGCAGTGTGATTGGCTGATAAGATTCTTAATGAGTAGTTTAGTAGAACAGGTGTATCTGACAAGTGAATGTATATGCAAGTGAAAAAAATCATTCACTGAGCACAGCAACTTAAATTGTTCGACTGAAGGCACAGGAGACGAGTTAATTTTAGAAAATTGGATTTTGATGTGCAGCATGCTGTAAACAAGAGATGCAAAAATAGATACTCTGAGTCTCTGAGAAATGATCATACAGGAGATCAAAGAGAAGGAGATCAAGATGCAATCAGTGTAATTTGTCTTCACATTTTCAACAAAAATGATGACGCTCATATTAGTCCTTATATGTGATGTTTTTCCTCCGCCGGCGCAACTGCACGTCAACAGAAAATGACTGCACCTGCTGTTGGTGTAAAGAGGTCAGTATAAAAACATAGATGGACAAGACAAATTTCTACCAAGGTGAAATAAATCAGCTGAAGTAGAGCCACCTTTATGTTTGCACTTAAAAAGAAAGAAATATTTAGCAGTATTTCGTGTTTAGTCTAGACAATCTTGGGCTCTATGAGGAGATGATAAAATGCAGACTGATTTTTAAGTGATCTGTCAAGGTTCAGTAGAAACACACAACTTTCCTATTCAAACCACACAGGGATTAAACAAATAATGATGAATGGTGAATTCTAATTCTAGTCTTTAGAAAACACCTCCTTTATGCATTACTGACTCGATTTTTAACTGACTTGTTGATAATTTATGTAAAATAACTATGAGCTCTCCTGACCAAACCAGCTTATGGTTTTGATGTCTGTCTACAGTTGTGTAGTATTTGCCTCTTTCCTGAGTTCTTTGTCTTTTTTTCTTTTTGGTATATTTGTCACATTTACATGTTTCAGATCATCAACCAAATTTTAATACTAGACAAAGATAACTCAAGTAAGTAGAAAATTGAGTTTTTAAAAGATGACGTCATTTATTAAGGGAATAAAAAAATAATTGCCCTAAATGTCATAACTGGTTGTGCCACCCTTGGTAGGAGTAAAGTGTGTGTGATAAGTGGCAATAAGTCTAACTTTGCAATAAAATACTGCATAGTTTGCAAATCAGCCAAAAAAATAAATAAAAAATTGAGTCTATGAATCTACAACTGGGACTCTTTATGTCTGAAGAACATTATCCCAAGACATCGCTTTAGAAAAATTGTTTACCTTTTCCAGTTTGAAAAAGATCAGTTCCTTCCACAGTCCTTATTAACTTCTATCCTTGTCAGTGTTAACTTTATTCGTTAGCGTTGTTAGCGGAAAACTGCAGACAGGAACTGCTGCATCTTTGACATGTGTCACCAGCCGTGTCTTTTTTTTTTTTTTTTTAAAACTAATGAT
>VURO01018287.1:52945-68134 GCA_015108175.1 Pelvicachromis taeniatus
CTTAATAATCACACTCTCACCAGGAATTTTATATTAGATTATTCTGCAAGACCTCATGTTAATTTTTTTCTAGAATTCTCCCCGGAGCGATGCCGCTGGCATTGCATTACCGGCCTCAGTCTAGCGTCTTTTTCACATTGACTACATTAAAAGTTTCACCAGACTTTCACAGTTCCTGGACGAAAAGTCCTAATTGCTTATGCAATCCAATGTTTTTCATCTGATGTCATAATGGTTTTAGATGAAATGTAATGTCAGTTATTAGTAGAGTGTCTTTAACTTTGACATGATCAAATGCTGTATATCACCTTATGTCAACTTAACTCTTTAATATTAGCATTGTGCTTTCAACGTGCTTATTTGAATTGCTCCGTGCAATATTTCTTTATGGCAGCCAAAGCATGCAGGCATGCAGTTGGGGATTCATGCTACAAAGTTAACCATACATATCTATTTACCCACCAATAGAAATAAATAATAATAATTTCCGATTTGATTTTTTTTTTTTTTTTTTGAGTTAATTTTTTGTTAATGCCCTAGTTTACTGTACACGCTCGTTCAACTATTTCAGGGACAGACTTGCATAAAAAAGATGTCTCAGCAAGTATTGGAGGGCTGTGATGACGAATGCTGTTACCTTCAGGGAGGGATATATATAATCTCCTGTCTGTCTCCAGACAGGAGATTAACCCGAAGAACTGCATCTGCATCTGACCGCACGCAAACACAAAAACTATAAATTTGAGACAGCAGTGATGTGTCGCATTGTGCTGAGTGACTTGTTGCAGTGGACATTTTATTTGGGATGATGTTTTTGTATTATTCATTTCAAAATATTCACAATTACAGTTGGATGGTTTTGTTTATATGATGATGAATAACTTTTACTTTTACAACTACTTTTACATCCATGCTGTACAGCTTTCTCCTTCTATTGCACTATATTTCAGATATCATACATTTTTCTTCTAACAATCGAATAGTATTCCTTTAGGATTCTTTTAAACTCTATGCAAATCTGGATTAACTGGAAATACATTGTTGTTGTTATAACCTGTCTCGTGAGACCCTGACAAAAGGAATGACACCGTCGTTAAAATGAAATGCCCATAAGGCAAAAAAAAAAAGAAGAATATTAATAGTACATAAACTATTTTCAGTGGATTGCTTGAATGTTTTTGGGTGCAGGAAAACAACGTGAAGGAGCAATAAAAAAAATAGCTGCAAGCATTTAATAACACAACAGCTTAGCAGGAGAGCAACAGAGCCAAGTCCAGACATGGGATCCAGTTTTTCTGATTGGCACTAACTATCCCTGCCCCGCCCAGCTCACGAAATGAGCTGGGTGTAACACATTTATTGAAGCATCACAGGTTTATGCTTAAATTAGCATTATTAGAAATTGCAATTTTTTTAAATTAATAAATAAATTAACTTTTTAATGTTTCTGTAATGGTTACTGTAACTGTATATTCAAGCTGTGGCAAATTACAGTTATTTACATTTTTACTGGCATTCCTGACAGAAGTCCAGTGTTCCGGCTCAAATTTGGGTATAAAAAAGTAAATTCATTTTCTTATTTGTCTGATAAATAATAATAGTTTTCAATTTCAAACAATTCTCATGAATGTTTTCTAAATTATTGGTGTTTTAATAGGAATAGGAACCAAAAATCAATCATTTATCATAACATAACATAGACAAGCATCATACTATTTTGTAAAAACTGATAGTAACATTCCTGAAAGATCCCTGCTTTAATTATATGAGGAGACACATTTGACGTTGCATTAGGGAGGGCATCCGGCATAAAAACAATCTGCTAAATCAAACATGGAGCAAACTACTTTGGTGGCCCTTGTGAAGGGAGCTGCCGAAGGTAGCTTGTTCCTCTTATTTTGAAGTTGATGCCATCAACGTGTTTGAAAAGGATATATAGGCATTGTCACGAAAAGCCTTATATAAATAATGTGTGTGATGGAGCATCTCATAATGAATTAGGTTTGTACCATGAACATAAACAAACACATCTGGAAGTTGTATGAAAATGTTTCTGCATTTTAACAGTAATATCAATCTAAAATTGCAAATGATTTTCTCATCTACAACACATTATATCATTAAAAGCTCCAAAGAATCAATGTCAGTATGCATGGGTGCATGGCATTTCTGCTCTCAACTGGTGACCACCCACGCTACACTTGCTGGTAAATACTGCTAGGATGTAAGTGGTAATATAATTAAATAAAAAAAATTGCAATCGTGTCTGAAAAGCAGGGGTTTTTTTTCAGTATTTTGAAGTCTTTTGCTTTATATTGTAAATAAATGAGAATCACTTGATCAAGGTTCACACCCACTTTATTGTGAAAACATCCTACACTGTCTGTATAATTCCTAGTCTATTTCATCTAACTCAATCTTGAAGAGGACATCAAACAGCACCTCTGACCCTGCTTCTGGTTCATGTGGTTGACCCTGAGTCCAAAAAGAAGCTTAGACATATTTTCAGCTGCCTTTGTTGAAATACTGCCACGTAACCTGGCGAGAATAAAAGGTCTTAAAGTTCTTGCAGCGGTATGAATCACTAATGTCTCTGAATGTCCGCACACATTGTCTGTGTTCAGTGAAGCATATCCAAATACAGTTTGTACTGACAGCTGAGGTTGTATTGGATTATATCACATTTCTTCAACTGTTTATTGAAAAGTGAGGCTGCAAAATGACTACTTTAATGATGGATCATTCTCAAGACCTGCCAATATACTCACCTACACAGTTTAAATTAAGCCAATAGAAAGCAAAGCACACAGAGCAATGACCTCACCTCCAAACAACAAGAGGAAGGAATAATAAGTATTGTGCACACTGTGTATTTCCTGGAGGTTCACTCTACAGACCAACCCACTTACATGAGGTGAAAAAAGTAGATTCGCAAGGTAAAAGAGCCATCATATATTCATGCTCTCAAGTGACTGTGAATCGAAAGAACGCTGCTAATTATTCATGGCTATGCAAGATGTTCAGCACTAATAGGCCGCACTGGCTGAGAGTTTTATTTTATAAGAAACAAAACAAAAATGAAACATTTCAGGAGGGACTGATTGCTGAAAACTCTCATATCTAATATTGGCGATAAGCAGTTCCCATTGGATGTTTCTCTAGCTACTGTAAGCTAATTTGATGCTGGTCTTATTGAATGCAACAGATTTGCCAGAAGGGGAGAACTGTGCAGTAGAACTGCTAATAAAATATTAATACATAAATTAAAGATAAGTTAACAAGTGGTTTGTCTTTCATGTTTGATCTTTTATGTAATTGTCATGTACAGTAACAAGTTTCTATTGTTCAATTTGTATAACTAAGAGTTGTAGTTTTAGTAATAGTCCAGCAGTCTTCACAGATCTACTGATGCGCCTACATCAGGTGACCCTTGGTTTGCAGTTCTTTATTTACCAGTATTGAGAAGGTTGTATACGTTGCAATCTGGACCTACAGTTGATAGTTTTTGCTAGAACATTACAGTAAGAACACATTAAAAGCTGTCAAAGATACAAAAGTAAACAAAATTTTGTGGTAAAAACAAAACAGTGCTTTTTTTTTTTCTTACCTCAACTTTATTTTGAGATTTTCATAAATCACTGCAGAATAGCATAAGTACATTCTATCTACCTTGCATGTGAAAACAGTATCTGAATGAAGTAGCTCAGTGTGGCATTGCTCAGACACCTTTGTTTAGTTCAGTTTCTTGGCAACAGACACAACACATAGCATTGCCGACCAAAGGCTGTAAGCTGGTGCCTGTATTCAGAGGTAGGGTGCTTCTTCTGGCTAAATTTGTAATTATTTTCATGTTAGGCATTTGAGGAGGTGGGTTGGAGAGGGGGCTGGGGTCATCAAAGGGGAGTTTGGGTTCTCTCTGTCGTAGTTATGTTCATAACTTTGCAATCAAAATACTTTTTGAATGTTGGGGTTTTGCCATTCTGTCACCTTATTTCAAAACAGGACTTTACTCAACAACTTTTCCTTCATTCATGCAGACTGAGACAAAACTTTCAACCCAGACATGTCGAGCGCACCCAGCCCAGACTCAAGGGGGATGACAGCTGAAGGGAAATTTGCTCAGATTAACCTTTTCCCATTCACTCCTGAATATACCAAGACCTTTACAAAAAGCAGTCCATGTTTTGGTGCCTTGAGTCACCACTCATTCTTCTCCCGGCACAACCCTCATCCACACAGGATGAGGCATATTCAAGGTGAGCAAAGTTCTGGGCGAGCGAAAGATATTCATTCATTTTATTAACTGTATTATTTTCAAATAAATACTAAGATGTGGTTCTTTATATGTAGGTGCTATAAATAAGCATTTTTAAGAAATAAACATAAAACAATACTCTAGTTCCCATCTTGGTTCAAATGACCTAACTGTAACACACAAAAAATCTAAAATTGCGCCTGATGCAGCTCAGGTTCTTGAAGGTACTAATCTATCTACGTCACATATTATGGCGTCTTTGTTGTTGCCTAGCAATCACCTGCCAACAGACTAAATTGCAGGTGTTTTAGTATTTATGCACTTAAAACGCCTTATGAAACAATCATTTAATTTTAATTAAGTGGAAAATTTCAAACTGACAGATGCAAAATGCAGTACAAATTTCTCAAATAAAAATAACAACAAGGTACTTTTGCAAACATTGGATTGAGTAAGTATAGTTGAATCAGTCTCTTAGCAGTTTTTCTGCAGGAACCGAACACAGGCACAGGTAAGTAACTTTAGAACTTACCAAACAGTTATGTCTCTTTTTTCGAGGCCAGGGCTTTTCAGGTAAGTCCCTACAAAACAGAACTGGCTCTTCTCCTTTCCTGAGAGCCTTCTTTAATGCTCAATGAAGGTAAGTGACTTTGGCAAGTGCGGTGAGAGTGGGTCAGACATGCCGGCAGGTACGTGGCTATGTCAGGCGGGTAGGAGTGGGTCAGGCTGGTCTGATAGCATTAATAATAACATAATTGAATAATGTCAAATTGTGATGTTTGCCATGTCAGTCCTATTTTGCATATTTTGAAACATTGACTTATCAAGTCAAATTTACTCTCCCTCAGCAATTTGGGACATTTGATCATCCAGATATTTGTAACGTCATCAAATATGAATGTTGTGTAATCATTCCAGCTTGAATGAGGGATTCAAGGAAATCATTAAAAACCCAAACTTACCAATTTGTGCCCGTGATCAGTGGAAGTAATCTGACCACAACTACGTATGAGTGCACTGTTTATTCAAATCTTGCATGCCAAGTTTTTATTATGGGAGGGGACTGTGTAAGGTTGATGAGTCAGTTATTTATTAGATAATGGACGACTAATAAATAATAATATTGGACACAAAATATTATTACAATGGACACAAAAGGCACACAAAATGCCTTTTGTGTGGCAAATTTATTTTTGCCACGTCAAACTAATAGATGAGATTTTATTGGAGGAGTTGTTTGAATATATAAACATATGTGTGTATTTTTCTGTGTGTAATATATATATATATATATAATGTATATGTATATATATCTATCTATATATATGTATAGAAGCAGTTATTAAAGCTGCCCTGATAATTAGACACTGTATAATTTGTCAGTGATATTTAGCTTAATG
Organism: Pelvicachromis taeniatus; assembly: GCA_015108175.1. Taxonomy (NCBI): domain Eukaryota; kingdom Metazoa; phylum Chordata; class Actinopteri; order Cichliformes; family Cichlidae; genus Pelvicachromis; species Pelvicachromis taeniatus. The sequence goes on from VURO01018287.1 coordinate 58,601, forward strand.
CTTTGCATCATTTATGCAAACAAGAATTAAACACGTTTTTGAAGAAATTATAGAAAATAATATTAGTTTAACTGAATCAAATAAAGTGTGTCCATGAAGGTATCCATCCGTCACTAAAATTAATTTAAAGTAAGGAGTAATAAAGTACGAAAGAAGGAAACTGCTGGAATATTTGCTCAAAGATATTTTCACCCAGGAGACTGGAGTTTGTATTTGTTAACAAAAGTCTGTGCTTATTAGTTTCATCTTTTTCCTTTTTGTTGTGGGTTGTTAAGTTTAGGAGAAAAAACAAACCCGTTCACATGTTGACCATGTGTTAGAAAGCCTGGCAGAAAGTACTGGAGGCAAACTTCTCCCATAACATGTTAGAAGTGTGTAGTGGTGTTTTTTGTGAGGCACTTTTTTAGCACAGTTTAAAAGAAAATGCAAACAGCAGCATGCTCAGTCGCAAATTAACCAGTTAGTTTATCATCTTAAAGCTCAGAAGTTAGTATGAAAGACAATAAATTTAGTTGCAAATGTAATATAATTAAAACAAACAAAACTATACCAAATTTTTCATGTCTTGCAAGTTAGCTCTAGTACATCAGGGTTTTTTAGAGTGTATCTCCTACAAACCTTTTAATGTGATAATGTTATGTTAACATCTTATTCTGCTGTCCTTAATGAGCATTTTCCCTTTGTCATTACCAAATGCTTTTCAACGTGAGACTGCAAAGTCTCTTAGCTACATTAATTTAGAGGTTATTATCTAATCTACCTGGGACACACTGAATAACAATCTGTTTGCATACAAATTAATTCTGACTTGAGGTGATTACCTGTCAGAGCTAATTAAAGTTAATATATGAGATACGGCCATTAACAAGGTCTTCATTCTTGAGGCATTCCTTCCTGAGATGAGTTCTTATTCACAACCTGCTCTATACGAATTATTTCAAGCAGCTGTTTTGGCACCTGGAATTCCACTATGTAACATGAAACGGATATTTTTACTGCATTACTGGTAGAAAGGGGGGTTACATCCCTGAGGTTCCCATGAACTTGTCACGTTTATTCTCAGCAGGGATTCAGCTGGCTTCCGTTTTTTATGGTACTACCTTGATGGATTTGTGCCTCTAAAGCACTTTTCTGTGAGCATGGTGAATACTGAGCATTTCTCTTTCCCACAGGTTTCACAGGCAGACCAATTTGCATGGTACGAGATGATTGGTGTGTCACGTCATCGTTATTTCCTCATCCACTTCTCAAGAGCCACATAAACAGGAAAGCAGCAGAGCCAGCTTTTCAGCTCGGTCAAAATCCTTATGGGGTCTGCGGAGACAAAACTAAATCAGGCATGTGTACCCACATACATGACACCTAAAAGTTTTCATTTCTTTTCTAATGGTCCCCAAAGAAGCCAGTTTTGAGTAATGGCTTTAATTGTTTTGTAAATGTTTCTTTTTTTTACAGCACTATTGTCAGAAGCCTGGAGAGATGAACTCAAAGAACTCGCTGCAAAAATCAACCTAACTTCCCAAGCAAAAAAGGACAAAAGAGAGGTAGTACTATGTGTGTGTCCTAATAATTGAATTCTCATGTATTTTTACAGTACTTGACATAATGCCTGATGATACAGGGACTTAAGAGATTGGATGCGATTAAAAAAATCTCACCAAAAAAACCCATCAAGAAATAGTAATGATTTTTTTGGACCATATATTTAATACCTTCACGTTTTAAAATTAAAAAAAAATATTTTGTAATTTAAGTGGTAAAGATACATCTGTTTGAGTAATTGTTATAGGTTGTTATTGTTATTGTTAGTTATCTGTGTTTCAAAATAGTTTTATTAGGTACAACTTTATATGATAAATGAAGTATTTTTGAACTGTTAAGTCATGTTTACTGACAAAGACCGCTAACTAAGCTAAGACACAGAAAATATTCAATTTCATGTCTTCTGTTTGCACGCTAGTTTGCTGATGTTGGAGATTAGTTCAGTCTCACAGGCTTGCTTGCATGGCTATAGTCTCATTATCTCTTTAATCTTGTAGAGTTCTTCAGTTTCTTTCTATCTCAAGAAGATTTCATACTGGAAAAATGTATCCGTGTGCTGCAGGAACAACCAGAGGAAACGTTTATTCGACAAAAGACTCAATATTCAGCGCAAACTGGCAGACTTATTCCTCCATCCTCCAGGTCTTACCAGCGCAAATCTCAATACCAGCGCATGAGCCATCCTCAGCCCTTCCATGATCAAGAACTTATGGTGAAATGCTTGTTAACTGCACTCGTCTGTATAATTTGAGGTGTTTTAGGTTAAAACAAAAATAGGGTTGAAAAGGCAAGATCCAACATCACAGAGGGTACAGCTTTTGCTCAAAGTTACAGTTAATTTGCTATCTGAAAAATATCTTCAGGCAAAACGCTGTCACCGTGCTTCTTGAAAAGTTCACTAATAAGCTCAATAAAAATTCATGTGATCTGTGAGCTACTGTTGTGACGGTCTGTTGCTTTCTTGTCAGGTTTTGGAGATACTTTGTCAGATCCTGCAGACAGACTCCCTCTCCACAGTGCAGCAGTGGCTTCTTCTTTCAGGCCAAAGAGGTAAAAATCCTCATTCTACATACACAGCAGAGATATGTGCACTACTATTTCCAGTAATAAATACGTGTTCTCTAGACCATTTCCTAATGCACTTTCAACAGTCTGGCACTGCATCCCTCTCTTACTCACAGATCCTTTTGGCACTTTATTTGTCACTTTGGATTTTTTCTATATGTACATGTACGTGCACTGGCTACTTTTTAAAACTTTCTCTCTAAGAGCATTTACTTGATGAGAGTGTCAAAAAGCTTGTTTTATAACAGGAAAAAATATTTTCTTGGCACTATTTGAGCCCCTTAAAACCAACTGAGCATTGCATAAACACCACAGGCAAAAGGCAAAAATATTTGATACAATGTATCAAATATTGTCAGTGTACAGCTTGTACAACAGTGTAAATTTGCTGTCCCCTCTAAATAAGTCAACACTCAGCCATTATTGCTTAAACCGCTGGCAACAAAAGTGAGTAAACCCCTAAGTGAAAATGGCCAAATTGTGCCCAATTAGCCATTTTTCCTTCCTGGTGTCATGTGTCAGGTGTGTTGAATTTGGTGTTATCGCTCTCACACTCTCTCGTACTGGACACTGGAAGTCTAACATGGCACATTATGGCAAAGAATTCTCTGAGCATCTGAAAAATATAATTGTTTCTCTACATAAAGATGGCCTAGGCTGTAAGAATATTGCCAGCGCCCTGAAACTGAGCTGCAGCGCAGTGGCCAAGACCATACAACAGTTTAACAGGACAGGTTCCACTCAGAACAAACCTCGCCATAGTCGACCAAAGAAGTTGAGTGCACGTGCTCAGCATCATATCCAGAGGTCAGCTATACCCAGATGTCTTTTGAAAATAGATGTAAGAGTGCTGCCAACATTGCTGCAGAGGTTGGAGATGTGGAGGGTCAGCCTGTCTATTCTGATCATACGCCGCACATTGCATCTAATGGCTGTTGTCCAGAAGGAAGCCTCTTCTAAAGATAATGCATAAGAAAGCCCGCAAACAGTTTGCTGAAGACAAGCAGAATAAGGACATGGATTACTTGTGGTCTGATGAGACCAAGAGAAACTTATTTGGTTCAGATGGTGTCAAGGGTGTGTGGTGGCAACCAGGTGAGGAGTACAAAGATAAGTGTGTCTTACCTGCAGTCAAGCATGGCGGTGGGATTGTCATGTTTTGGGGCTGCATAAGTGCTGCTGGCACTGGGGAACTACAGTTAATTGAGGGAACCATGAATGTCCACATGTGCTGTGACATACTGAAGCATGCTGAGCATGATCCTTTCTCCCTTCAGAAACTGGATCACAGGGCAGCATTCCAACACGATAACAACCCCAAACACACCTCCAAAAAGACCAGTGCCTTGCTAAATAAACTGAGGGTAAAGATGCTTGACTGTTGAACTTTACGCCCAACAGAGTTAAGGCAGTGTTGGAAAACAGTGGTTGCCACACAAAATATTGACACTATGGACACAGTTTGGACCTATCACTTGGGGTGTACTCACTTTTGTTGCCAGCGGTTAAGACGTTAATGGCTGTATGTTGAGTTATTTTGACAATTTTACATAATGAAATATTTACAAAAGTGAGGGGTGTACTCACTTTTGTGATGTTGTTACAATCAGTTTTAAACTCTTGTATATTAGAACTAAATCTGTACACTGGTCCTGTTTTCTATCTCATATAACTCTCCTTTTTCCTTTATCATTTACAGGCCTTTCCTGTTTTAGAAAGCTATTATACCTGCTACTAAAGCCTATTTACATGAAGTTATTTCTTAGTTTTATGATTTAATTGCTTCCAGTCAGCTTCCTTTCAAAACCTTTCAAATTACTGCTGTTGAAAAAGATTCTAACACACAATCCCCTTGGTGCTTACGGGTACATAAATTGTTTTTCTTCAATTTAGTATTTTTTGATATAGTGTTACATCAGAACAATAAGCAACAAGGCGTTTTATATTATAAGGGAAGGACCATACAGTAATGCAGAAAAAAACCCAACAACAATTAGACAACCTCCTGTGAGCAAACACCTGGCCACAGTGGGAATAAAAAAGAAAAGAAAAGTGGGAGACAGCACAAAGTGGTTATACATCAGGTTATAGAATAACCTTAATTCACTTTTAATGGTAAATACTAAAATTATGTCTTTACTCCTGTTGTACTGTTGCTTACCTGCAGAAAAAGATCTGGTGATGGGGATGATCAGACAAGCTCTGGACGGTGTCGACCTGTCTGTCCGTAACCAGCGAAACTTCCAGCAGCTCCAGGCTTTTCATCAAGGAGCATCTCCATCTGTGTATGTTGCATCATTTGAGCAGCCATGGGGAAAAACACACAGGAGGAGGTTAGAGTGAAGTGTCAGATTTTGCTCTTTTTTTGGCACACAAATGTTTCATGCTAAATGGGTTTTAATCTTGTTTATTCACATCCACAGTTCACGCCAAGTGAATCAAACTGCCAATGATGAAAAACCAGGTAATTTGATTATGCATGACTTTTTGTGTTAAGTATATGTTTTTAAATTTTATTTTAACACGTACAGTTTTGCACAGTTGAGTTTTTCCTGTCTTTTGGAGTGTATTTAATATACAGTTTGGCCTTTACATTTTACAAAGCCACCCTAAGCCACACTGTTTACATGTGTCCTTGACATGAATGACAACTCTCCTCTAGGCTTCTTTTGCTTGCATCAGTTTTTTGGACTGACATCCCTAAAGTGATTAAAACCCTCAGCCAGCCTCTTCTTATAAATGCTCCTTTTCCTCCAGTGAGTTTGTCTTGATTGACTTGACTTAGGCTTCTTTAAATGATTCGTTTTTGTGAAAATTGAAAAATAATGTCCTTTTTAAAGCAGATACTTCTGAGAATAGAAACGATAACATCCTTCATAGATAAAATTTTACAACGGAAAGGCATTTGCAGAAATACGTAATGCATTTTAGAAGGAATCCAATTATTCATGTCAATGTTGAGCAGCTCAAATAAGAGCAAATTTAAAATCTGCTATGAGTCAGAACCAATAAATTCAGAAAACAGCTGTGTAACTTGATGAGTTTCCATTTTTCGTTTTTTTTTTTGTTTTTTTTTCCTGATAGAAGTTTTGGAAAATTATTCTCTTAGCATGACACTGACTAGAGTGTTCTTTGCAGAGCGGATTGGTGATGCAGAAGTCCTGGCAGTCCATTCAGAGGCACAAAGTCTTCAGGTTGCTTCACTTCAGGGGGATAGTGCAAAGAGCTGAATCATTTTCCAAGAAACTAGCTATACTGTATTATCTCTGTGCTAATAGAAATGTAGCCCAATATCCAGTTTGCTAAAACCCTGATGTGTCATTTCCAAATCAACAGGGTTATATACTGTAGATATGATTGTGTGGTGTACTAACTGTCAATACTGTTACATAATTGCTTATTAGCTTTAAAGGTATTATGGTTTGAAACTGATTGAAGCAACATTTAATGAATTTTTTCACATAGTAACTAATTTGTTTCCAGAATCTGAAGACTTGATCATTTTTTTTCTTATTTTACTTTTTAAATAAAGCAATAGAAAATTTAATTGTTGTGCATAAAGAATGAAAATTATGTTTACTTTTGGCGGGGTGGCAAAACTTCCATAAGATATATGGAATATAGCAGAAATTAGCTTCTTCCTTTTGAAAAAAGTCAAAGAGCATACTTAGCTTTCATGATTTTATATATAAAATATATAAACATAGGGCTGGCCAGACAAAATAATGTGAGTTTTAACTTATACTAAAAGCTTCAGTCTTACTTTGGTATCTTACTGTATATATTTCTACTGCAGCATTGAAGAGAATCAAGTGCATAAAAATGAAGCCTGTTAGAGAAACAAACATTGAAAATCAAGACAGAGTCAGGTTCTACTTCACAGAAGAAGAAATAAACAATAACAGCTCATAAATAAAACAGCTCATTCATGAAAAATAAAAGTCCCTATTTGGTAAGTATGCCTGTAATTTTATATGCAAAGAACTTATTTGTTGCTGCATTAATGTCATTTACACTATTACTAATATTTAATGAAGAGTGTAATTTTAGCTCTTAATATACATTATGCTACATAATGTACTGCATTCCTGTTAAATCATCTTGCTAATGTGTAGGCCAATACATTTAACTAAAAACTATCAGCTGTTTTTTTTGTTTTCCTTTTTTTGCAGCAAAAAAGGTGATCCAGTCATAAACTGGTCAATGAAAATTATGACATATGATATAGATAAAATATTGAATACGCTTAACAGTTTATACATAATACAATTTTCTGTCCTGAACCAACCTTTGTTGCAATGTTCTATTTACTGAAGTGTTTTCACTTCAGACTTTTCTGATTTCCTTCTATATGTCTTCTTTTTAAGCCAACATGCTCGCCATGCTTTTGTTTTTCAACCAAGGACTCTGAAGAAAGTACATTTTAAAAGCTCTAAGAAGTCAAAGTTTTCCAGCTAGCTTTGCCAATGCTTTGCTTACTTTCTCACCAAATGAAAAGTTACAGATCACAAACGTTTTTTGATCTTCACCATTGCAGCTCAGTGCCGCTGCTTTCTCTCCTCTTTGTGTCTACCAAACACTACATGCTCAAGAATATTGCCCCCTAAGGCATAATTGACGCTGTGTGGTGAATGCCTGCGTTTTGTCATGTTTACAGGTTTTCATGTGTAATGAAGCCCATTATAAAAGCTTGCATAATATTTTCTGAAACCATTAGCAACCAACAAAGTACTCCCTGTTGCCTTAATTTTTGTTTTTCATCTGTTATAAGCCTAACTGCAACAGCACAGCAAAAAACATAGAAAATAAGTAAAGTTCAGAAAAAGAAGAAAATATAGCTGCAAAGCCTTTTTTTTTAGTTTATGCAGCTTACAGATGAAGTATTTTATCAATTTAGGCTTCATATTGTTCCAGATTACTTCTAAGATCAATTTGTATTTTTACATCACACGGACATGTGATGATGTTACTAACAACTTATCTGATCAGTATAGACCAAAAGTTCTGAGTTGCACTCACTGTTTCATTATTAACACTTTGCAAGTTTTGAATTCAACCCACTTTTTTATGATTTGAGCTTTGTAGCATGGTGCATTGTCCTGGAGGAAGTTGGCATCAGAAGATTGTTGCACTGTGCTCATATAGGGACGAGCATGTTAGCAACAATACTTGAGTAGTGTGTGGTGTTTAAACAATGGCCAACAGCCTGAACCACTGGTACAAGGCAGAATGGATCCAGGCTTTCATGTTGACCTTACCATCGAAATGCCACAGCAGAGTCATCATCAGACCAGACAACATTTTTCCATTCTTCTATTGTCCAGTTTTGGTGAGCGCATGCGAAGTGTAGCACATGTGCTTTAGGGTTCTACATTTTGAGTGTTCAGAAATGCCCCAACTAATAATAACAACCCAAGAACTTTACCTTATTCCAATATAACATAAGAAATACAAAATAAACTCAAAAGCCCCCCAACACTACCACTCCTAAGCTGGAGCAGTGACATAAATTTAAATAAATAGTTGGATGTTAAAATTATGTAGCATGATGAGAATTTTTACCATTGCTAAACACAGACTCATCTCTACAGAGTCTCTGACTATGCTCCAGAGGACGGTCACATTCTGCTCCAAACCTAGTGTCACATTAAAAAAGACTCAACAAACTGTGTGTGTGTGTGTGTGTGTGTGTGTGTGTGTGTGTGTGTGTGTGTGTGTGTGTGTGTGTGTGTGTTGGGTGCGCCGGTTTGAATGGTCAGAAGGTAGTCACCGATAGCCGAGTATCAGTGTTACCGGTGGAAGACATTTACAGGCCTGGCTACATGTGGGAGACATTTTGCTGTAACTAGTAGACCCTTTTAAATAGAAGTAATAGTTTAATCGGTACACTCATTTGTTCAATTACATTAATAACAAATTAAACATAAAATGGACTCTGTTAACTCCTGTAGGTGATTATAGCCACATGTCATTGATAACTCTGGAACAACCTGCAGGTCTGGCTACATGTGAGAGGCCCTTTGCAGTAACTAACAGACCTTTTTTAAATAGAAATAATAGTTTAATTGGTACACACATTTGTTCGATTAAATTAATAACAACATTAAACATAAAATGAACTTGGATAACCCCAAAGCGCACAAGAACGAGCAAAGGGGCCTTGGACTGGAGCAGGTGCACGCTTACACGCACGCACATGCACACGCCTGGGGTGGGGGCAAAAAACGTGCCCATCTATTACTACTCATGTCCCCAGGTGTAAACAAACATGTGTATGTGTGGTTCTGTGACTGTGTGTGTACCTTTTATACCCTTATGTATAGTTTATAAAAATGGTTCTCAGACTGCAGGATGTAAGGCAAATTATTGGTTCCCCACGTTGGGCAACAATCACCATGGGATGGTGTGAAACTAAGATGATTATGATTATATGAGGTATATATTCATTTTGTGTTTTAAACTGGGCTGCAGAGTTACTCCCACCAGTTTCCATACAAAATGGGAAACCTGAGAGACATTTCCCCAGTACCAGCTGGCTGACTCATGAGACTGATTGCTGATTGACAGCACCTGTGTGAAGTAGTGCTCAAAGTGTGTATAAAAGCAACAGGCTGTGTTTTACTCCAGTGTGGGCATCTTTTTCTGTTATTATACGAGCGAGACAGAAAACACATCAGTTACAGTTGTGCTCCAGTTTTGAGAATGGGTAAGACTTTTTCTTCCTGGTAATTGCTTAAACTTGGTTGGCCAACGCTGATCATTTGTTGACTGGAACTTTATCAATTCTTTTTCCTTTTCTTTTTGGCTTTGCAGACAAAAAGGTGCTGATTGTGTATGCCCATGAGAGCCCTGCTTCTTTCAATGCTGCAGCCAAAGATGCTGCTGTGGCAGCTCTGACTGCTCAAGGCTGCACTGTAGAGGTGTCTG